>JBBDHI010000009.1:6388058-6398177 GCA_037177115.1 Craterocephalus stercusmuscarum | reverse complement strand
TTAGTCCGGTTCCCTGCCAAAGCAGGGAACGCGCAAACCCCTCCACCACGGTAAGGTGGCGGCCCAGGGAGGGGATTTTTTAAAAGGCATTAAAGAAAAAGTGTTTGGACATTAGAGAGTGTGTTGATAATGATATTTATTATCTGTCAGTCATGCTGCGCTGAAAATGAGCTTTGAGGAAAAAGGGCCAGTTTTCTCTGTAGATTTTTTTTTCTAATTCTGGTTTCTCTCAGATCGTACACCCTGTCCTTAAAATTTTTTATCTAGTATGAGAAAAAAATCCTTCTCCAATAATGACATTATTTTTATGTACATTTTACTCAGCCTTGCAAACCTTCTTGGAAACAGGAATTTACTTAATTTAAACTCATTGTGGTGCTTAGATTTAAAACCTGTTTAATGTCTTAATTGAAGTGTCTTATCTTTATGCTTTAGTTAAATTATATTGGTGATACTCTCCTCTTTATTTCTCTTTAAGAGAGACACCTAAAACACACAAACTGATTAAAAGAATCTTTTCTGGTATACAGTAAGAATATAAATATTTTGTCTTGCATGTTTTTTATGCGTCAGATTTTTTCTTAATGGCAGATAAAGATTAAACAGTTCTGTGATTGAAACTTTAGTATAAAAGTCGAAACGTTGCCGTTAATGACTTGTGAATCCTTTGTCCCTTTCCTCAGTTCTTCCCCTACATCCTGCTGCTGGTGGCGGTGCTGATGTACACCCCGGCGTTATTCTGGAGATTTTCCGCTGCTCCTCTCCTGCAGTCGGATCTCGCCTTCATCATGGAGGAGTTGGACCGCTGTTATAACCGCGCTGTCACTTTTGCCAAACGCTTGACCACGGCAGGATTGCTCACCTCAGACAGGTACGTTCAGCTGCTTTTTATTACCTTTAAAATGCAGATAACATTAGTCAGAGGTGCAGAGAAAACTTTTAATATCAATAAATCATAACCCAGCAGCTCCTGCTCTTTATTCACTGCCATCCAGTTTAATTCTGCAGTGCTAATTCACAGCAAAATTCCGCACAATCCATCCCACTGCAGTCCAGTTATAATCCACTATATGATGCATGTGAGGAAATCAGCATCGTATTGAATCTCTTTACGATTCAGTCTCCCATCCAGAGCGTGCCTGGGGCAACAGGAGAAAGGGAGGAAAAAGTCCCTTTTAACAGGAAGGAAAAGCCTCCAGCAGAGCCGGGCTCAGGAAGGACGGCCATCTGCCTGCACCGGTCGGGGGTGGAGAGGACGGGACAGAGGGGTCAACAGCACTGTCACTCTGAGCCAGGATCCCCCGCTGAGAGAGAAAAAGACAAACACAAAGCGATGACAGTGATAATGGCGTATATTTATACACGGAGGGAAAAGAGAGAGAGATGCATCATGGAATGTGTAACACTAACCCAGGCCTGTAACTAAAGATCACCCAACCAAGTTTTTTAAGGCTTTATTAAGACAAACTTTAAAAGAGAATGATAACTGGAGGAGGACTGGTTTTAGAGAAAGCTGCAGTCTGAGAGTGCTGGTTTACTTTTCCCTCTCTGTGTCTCTGTGCTTCCTCCACCTACACATGAACAACAGTTTATGTCGACTTTATGTAATTACTTTTGTGATAATTTTTTTTATTGTATTTTAAACATATCATATAAACATATGAGGGCATTTACCAGCAAACAGGATCAAATTATTTGAACACAGATTATGGTGATTGCATGCTAATATTTGTTTGGTTATCTGCCTCCCTCTCTCTTTCCACCTCATCCCATTCCTACCCACCCTCTTTACCCCCACCCCTTTCACCTCATTATGACAGTCAGTTTTAAAAAATGGAAATAAATAACCCAGTAAATAAATACAATTAACTTTTTTTATTTATTTATTTCATGCATTGATGTCCATCTATCATCACTGGTTCTGACAGCTGGAAGTCCACATTGAGGATTTTCCTCTACAGCTCTTATTCAGCATGTCAAACAAAAAACTGAACTTTTCTCACATTAATGAGACTTTTCTGCCTCTGCCGGATCACAGTGATGTTATTTACATGTTAATTAGTGCATGGAACCTCTAACATGCACATCCATGTATGAAGTTCAGGTTCTGATCCCAACCGGATCCTTACCTGAATCCTTGCAAACATGAACATTATTGTTTTCATTTCCTTTCATCTTTCCACAGTGGAGGTGGATGCATTAACATCTGCTGCTCCCTCTGAGCATAAATGTAACAGGTGTTGAAAATTCAGGCTTATTTTAAACAGACTGGAGCAAATATGTCAGATTTGAAACATACCATCATTTTCTCTCAGTGTGGCCTGCGCTGGTCGTGTTAATCAATCTCCTGAGATTTTTAGTGCCAAAGCTTTTGATGTTTAAAGTTGGATTTAATGGTAAAAATAAAACGTAAGAGTGTTTTCTCTCTCTGTGGCCAGCGACCCCACCGACGGCTGCTTCAATTACCCGCTGGTGGAGAAGTTTCTGATGACCAAGCGCTGCTCCCGGGTGCTGCTGTTTTACTACCTGCTGTGCCGAGGCCTGACTCTGGTCACCCTTCTGTGCGCCTGCATCTACCTGGGTTACTACCTCCGCCTGGCATCCGTCACGGACGAGTTCGACTGCCCGCTGCGAGTCGGCCTGCTCGTCAACGATTCCAGCGTCCCAGAAAAGGTGCAGTGCAAGCTGATCGCTGTGGGAGTCTTCTCTCTGCTGAGGTATCCTCACCAAACCGACACGGGGGGGTTCAGTACATCAGACATAATTAAAATGTTTATTTGTAGAGATGTGATGTTTAAAGGACATCAGGACAGATTTTATAAAGGACTAGAAAAACTGTTATTGCATAATAACAGCAATGTGAATGGCCCAATGCTGAATGAATGCAGGCTTATTTAAAAATGTTTAAATATATTATAGGGTAAAGATATATGTTGAAATTGTGAAATGGTGCACAAATACTCATAATTCTGTGGAAGTATAATGTAAAATATACAGTGAATGTGCTGACAAGTCAATGAGAATGAATGATTTTTGCCAAGCCGGGAACTGAACCCATAACCCAAAGAGTGAAGACCACTGACCGTAACCACAACACTAATGTGTCACATAAAAGCCACTGAGCAGTTCCTACTAAATGTTTGCCTCTGTGCATAATGTTAGGAAAATGTGAAAGTTGAACTGAAAGACTCCGTAGAGGATAAAGCTTCTGTTACAAACTTAGCTGAAACCATTATTCTGCTGAATGCAATAGTAGATTTATTGTGTTTAATGTGCCAAAATGGTGGATTGTAGTAAAAGGCAGAAACATCCTACCTGATGGTCGAACCTGTTTTTTGCCAGCTTCGAACCCCTCAATTCCCTTTACTTCTGCATAAGTAGGAAGCTGAGAACAATAATAAGGCTGCAGTAATCTAATTGGGAACTGCAATAATGTAACTTCAAACAGCAGCATAAGTACTTCTGTCTAAAATGCTGGAGTTCAAGCGAGAGTTTGCCTTTAGAGTTGACTAAGTGTCTGTAAGGGCACCATGGCAGCACAGGAGCACCAAATCCTAAATATTTGATATTTGTAGGCTTACATATGGGTGTGTTGCTGTACCTGCCCCTGCAAAACGGATTCACCCTGTAGTAACAGTTTAATAAGGAGTAATTAAAGAGAAACAGAAAAACAACGGTGCATTCACAGTAATGATAAGATGATACTGGAGTCATGGAAGGACCGGTGTGAGGTAATATCTGCGTTTTTCTTCCAGCCTCGTCAACTTGGTTTTGTTCATTGGATTGATCCCAGTCGTCGTCTATGCCAGCCTCCGCCCCCTCTTCTGCTATGGATACGCCCGCTTCCTGGAAACCTACCAATCACTGCCCACTGTCAGTGTCCTGCCCACTCCCAGCGGCCAATGGGATGACCTCTCCCTGTACATGCTGTTCCTGGAGGAGAACATCAGCGAGCTCAAGTCGTACAAATACATCAAGGTGTGTTTGTTGTTAAACTCATCTGGAATCTTCTTCACCACAGTGAGCACGAGGAATGATGTTTGCTCTTTATTTGAATGAGAAATTAGGATTTTCCCATTGGGACATCCTCACATTTAATTTCATTGAGGAAGGAAAGTGGAGGAGAAACGATGTCTAACCAGCTTTCACGTCATTTTAAATCATTGTAAATGAGAGATTTTCCACAGCTGCATCATCTCAGTCATTGCTGCAGCTGGTATTCGATTTTTTCTGGGTTGATGATTTAAAGACGTTTGTTAAAATGCAATTATTTTATTTTTTAACTTCAGTAAGCTTCCTCTGTCCGTGCTCACCTCTCCTCCTGGTGCAGTTCAGAATTTTAGGATATTTCCCATCCAGAAAGTTTACAATCCAGCCCCAAAATGCATAATAATGCTCCTCTATGACTGGAGAGAAGCTAAGAAGAGCTGATTTGGGGTTTGGTCTGTGAGAATAGGAGGTATATCATAGCACAAATGTGAAAAAGGAAAAAGTGTAAACATGAAAATAGTTCCTGTTGTGTTTGTTTTGAGGCAAATATTTGTCCTCCTGAAAGCCGAGGCCTGAGAGACTGATGTGCAGGTGAGGAAAGGTTTGGTCTCTGATGATCTGTGTGTTATTTCTGCAAGCTATTAGTAATAAAATGTTCTGTTGTGTTGCTTTTGGTCGGCCCTGGTGGTGCTACATCTATTCATACATTCATTTTACATCATTTTAGCCTCATAGTCTGATAACAGAGGCTGTGTTGGAAACATCATGTTGGATGTTCAGCTCCTACGTGCACGTTTACATAGAGGAAGAAAAAGCAGCCGTACTAAAGACAGTCTCGTCTTTTTAGGTTAAAGTTCCACTGCTGGACTTTGGCGCCCAATACTGTCGGCTAATTAAGCATTTTTGAGACTTGTCTTATCTCTTACTCTTCCACTTTCTCTCCTTCCTTTCCTTCTTCCTCTGATAACGTCCTGCGTTCTTTAATGAAACATCGTGGAGGAATGTGCCTTATTCTCTGGCTGCAGGTGTTGGAGCTGCTGAGGAGACGAGGCGAATGCTCGGAGGAAAACTTTGACGCCATGGGTCTGCTGCAGACTCTCTGCCTGGTAAAGTTGGACGCCGTGGACGGGAGCAAAGCCGCAGCTACTGAAGGGAAGCTGGATCAGGTAACGACAGATCCACCTGATGAGGGAGCAGATAAGAATGGAGTCAACCTGCCGAACTCTGCAAAGGAAACCAAGACGGAAATGGAGATGAAAGGTGAGGAACGGATCTAAAGCACACAGTGTAGCTGTTGTTTTTCATTGTTTTGCAGATACTGATGACGGTTGCATCGTGTCTGCGTGCGTTAAAGCCAGTAAAAGCTGCCACTTTATTCCCACATGAACACTGAACGTTTCTGAACAAGTAAATGAAGAGATCAGGGCTCTCATTTATAACCGTTGCATACGCACAAAATGGGGCCTGAAACTGGCGTACGTCGCTTTCCACGCAAAAGTTGTGATATATAAAAGACAAATTTGACAGGAGAATGTGCGGTCCTTCACGCCAGCTCTGACCCAAGCGTACGCTGATTTTGGAGACTGGGGGAATTAGCGACAGATGGAGAGATGGGGAATTGAAATCACACTGCATCAAGAGTCTGTTTGTGTCAGTGTGAGGTCCTGTCATCATGTTTCCAATCAAGGATGCGTTTGGTAAGATTTTCCAACAGGATGCTTTGCATTGACCATTTATGGTAGAATGTGGGTGTGTAGTGGGCGGAACATGAGCCAAATTCACCTGCGCAAACTTCCAGGAAGAGTGTGATTTATAAAGGGAAAATCTGAATATTTTTTGGCGTACACAAACTTTTGGTTTTGGGCGTACGTACGCTTTTAGTAAGAATCCTACGCACAGTTTTATAAATGAGACCCCTGAGCTTTAGGCATTGTTCAGTAAAATTGAACTATATTTAGATAAGAAGCAGCAGAATTCTTAAAACCACATAATTTTGTACATCTTATAATATCTAGATAATAACTGGTAATATAATTTATTTATTTTCAGAGCTCAGTCCACTGTTGCCAGGAAACAGTGATGCAAAAGGCAGCAGAGCAGAGGGAGGGGCTCTTCGGCAGCGAGCGATGTGATTGGCTGCCATGGAGCCAAACTTCATCACCTCCGTGACCAGACGGAGGCGTGACCATTGAACATTTGAGCTTGTGGATTCATCAACATCAAACGTACTTTTTTTGTGAGCGTCGGGTGACGAGACGCCGAAGCATCAGATTTTTCTGCAGGTTAAAACACTAAAAACCCAAATGATGCGACTGCATCTCAGTTCTGAGATAAAAAGATGATACCTACAGCAGAACTGAACATTATTGTTAAATATAAATCATTCAGTGTTTAGATGTGGAACGTGTTTACACAGCTGCCAGGGGTCCGTGTTTTTTCTTTTTCTTTGTCAGTGATTAGACTGGGCCCAAGCAGGGGGGATAGTTGGTCTGTGTTCCCTCCTGCTGACTTCTGATCCATGAGAGCAGCTGGTGATCAGGTCTGCTCCAGCTCTATTGTAAATAAAATGGAGAACTCTGATAGTCTACACACTGCATGCTCCGACTTCAGCGACATTGGAGTGCCGTGGTTCTGTCCGTGTGTCCAGCTGGGATCCAGCTGCTGCATTAAAACTTAACATCTAAGAACACACACCTCTATGCTGCATTACATTTGTTAAAATCTCCTTTTATACGAGTCTGGGGCAGAATTAGCTGAAGAACTGATTCTTTTCATGGACCCTGATGTTTATATGAGCCTGATTACACTCTGTAAGCTGCTTGCTGCCTGAAGCAGGGAGATATTTGGGGTGGAGGGATTTTAGCATGAGCTGGTCTTCACTGGAGGAAAATAATATCTGCAACAAAAGAGAGAGAAAAGCACTAAATGGAAATTAGACTTGCTTATTTTGATGTTAAATTTACTTTGGTGTGAAACTGGGGGGAGAAATGCAGTCATGTATTTTTCATTTGCACTTTCGCGGTGGGAGATTGTCGGTCACATTTCAGCAGGACACCGCTCATGACGTGGCAGATGAAGCTTCCTGCTGTTTTGTTCTTGTTGTTTACATTTAGTGATGCATGAATATAGTGCTTTCTTTTATTCTTAGTGTAACATTTCACTGTTTTTAACAGAAATATTTTGCAGTTTCCATTGCTTTAAGTTGTACAAATGTTCATGTGCAGTTATTTGAACTTGCAAATTGCCAAAGACTCCATAGATAAACTCCAGATGATGCCTTAAGCTTTGTAGGTAATTTGTTTGTATTTCTCATAAGTTGGTTGGTTATGATTCTCAGGGAAACATCTGGAACATCTCAGGTGATTCTCAGCATTTACATCTTTTCCTCCACCTGAGCATTAAACTCAATAATGGTACAATCTTCTCTACGTTAGTGTCTTTTATAAAGGTTTCTCCAATTTTTTTTCTTTTTCATACAATGACATGTAAATTGTTATTGGGTCTTGTTTTTTTTGTGCAATTTGTAAAGAGAAGCTGTAAACTTTAGTAGTGTTGCTCACTTTGATGTTCGGTGGCTGCTTGTTTTTGTAGAACTGAATTAGTGAAAATAAAAGATGGTGGGTGTGCTGCTGAATTTTCTCCAGTTTGTGTGTTTGTCTTTTTATTGTCAGGTTTGTATAGACATAACAAGTCTTCAGACTGGATAACTGCAGAGATGAATATTGTTTTAGGTTTTAATGTAGCTCTGACTAACTTTAGCCTGTCTGTATCTGTCCTGCAAAATCCTTGTACATGCACCACCTATGATGGGAATAAAAACAGGTGTAACTCCTGACAAAACCCCTCAAAACTCAGCTGTAGACCAGAATTGTAGATAAGTTAAATAAACTCTTAATTATGAACCATTAAATGATGATTTACAAAGCATAACTGGAGACAAACTATTCATTTCTTAAAAAAAAAAAAACTGACCTATAACTGATCATTACATTTGTTTGGTCACCAAGTCCTTTCGGCATGCTCTCAAGTTTTGTGCATCAAGATTCACTGATTTGTTTTAATAGAGTCAGTTCTCTTTACCTCTCTAATTATTTACAGAATCAACTCAAAGCATTCAAGTTTTCTTTAATACATTTGGGAATAGAAATGGGTGAAAAATAAACAAGTAGAGTAATAGAAATCTTTCAGTTTATGTATGCTGTGGTGCTCAACCATGTTTTGCGGACAGTTACAATGCTTAGTATCAATCTTTTTTATCTTTTATAATTTTAAAGAGACATCATTGCATTTCATATTAAGAATTGATAAAACTACTAATACACCAATTTATGCTTTTTTGGGTCATGGTATATTAAACCAGTGTTTCGTAGTCTTGGTAATCAGGAGTAAATTGTCCTGTATATTTTAGACTTTTTCCTACTTGACACACCTAATAAATAAACCTCCCAATCAAGCTCTTTGCAAGCCTGTTAGTGAGCCATTTCTTTTCAGTCAGGTGTGTAAATGAGCGTACTGTAAACATCTCAAACATGCAGGGCGGTGGACTAGAGGACCAAACTCCAATTACCAAACTCTTATTAAGCTAAAATGTATGTAAAAATATAGCTACAGCGGCTTTATGAATCCATTTACATATTACATAATCAGTTACTGTAACCAGACAACATCCTGTTGGAAAACCAAATAGATTTACTTTAAGAGTATTTTAGCCTGGGTTTTTCAAAGGCCAGTTTTTACGTAAGATTTTTACTCCATTTTAGGAGTAATGCAGTATTTTACCGTGTGGTATTGGTAGATTCATTAAAAATAAGATCTAAATGAGCCTATTTCTACATTATTTTCTTTGCTGAATAAGTCCAGATTCAAACAGCGGTTGGCTTATTTCTTATTCTACCTGGCAACACTCCTCCACACTTTCCTACCTGGTCACAGCTCATTTGCATAGAAGAGCAGAGAAGTCGCTCGAGGCCTGAAGCACGAGCTTTACCTGGACGAAAGGACAGTTCTGACTGGAGGTAAGTTTATTTACTTGTTCAAAGCTTTTCTTTCGGGTATGACAGTCACATAATGTGCAAACTCTATTTGTGTTTGGTTTCTCAAAATAGTTATTTTTCTTTTCTTGGGAACTGACAGAGTTTTAGAATCTCTACAGACCCAAATCCTTTGACGCCCCCCACTCTCCTCCCAGTTTTACAAATAATATAATAATTGCTGGATACATTCGTTCGTTACCCATTTTAAACTTTGTGTGAACGGCTGTACACTTTTTAGGCGCAATTTGCATATCAGAAACTTGCTTCCATGCTTTTGTGGTTAAATTTGTTTTCATTAAAAGTTAATTTATTGGAATAAAGTTATCAAAACTTTTTAAAGTTTAAACAGAGTTCGCAAATTTCCCAAAAGGTAACAGTTTTATTTAAATGGCAACACCTTTTTTTTAAGAAAGCTGCGGCGCAGCATTTCCATTTTCTGGTCCCGTGAACTCTGTTGCACTTCTTTTATCATAGATGAGTTGTTAAAGCATTCATGTTTTTAAAATTGTCACTATATTTTTAATTGCAAAATATTATCAGTCCTCGTTATTATTTAATTTTTGCTGTTGGTTCGTTTTACAGTCTATGGTGCAACGCAGCGCGTTGCTGCTCCACAGCGATAGGGGGCAGCAGATTGAGGACTTCGCACCGCCCGTAACAGAATGAACCGGAAGTGGTTTTATCGTAAGTTGGGGAAAATGCTTGAATTTTGTGTGTTTTTTCTTGTTTTCTGTGAATGTCAATGCGCATTCGAGGATTCTTTGTATGGTTTGGTTTAGGTGTTTTTAATGAACTTTATGTTTGCGTTTAAACTTTTAGTTACAATATGAAACGATTATAAAAGATATATCTATTTCCTTAGCTTTTGTTTTGCTAAAAGCAATGCATGATGGGAAACATAGGCGATGTATATATTTTTAGAAATAAAAATAAATCTTCCTCTTAATTTACTTCTTTAAAGAACTATATTACAAGAAAACGCCCGGTATTCAGCAGTTTGTTTTTTTTAAAGACGGTTGCTACCGTGTTTTAACTCAGTATTTGTATGAATGAGGTGGCTGTCTGTGATGTGTACAACTCATACTTACCTGGCAGG
>JBBDHI010000009.1:6226051-6240028 GCA_037177115.1 Craterocephalus stercusmuscarum | reverse complement strand
CAAATAAGAAAAACTATTCGCGATTATGAAAAAATATTCGCGGTTGGCGAATATTGTAATAATTGTGACAGCCCTAATAGTCACCTTTCTCCTAAATCTTACTGCATCAACAAATGGTCATCCATCCCGGCCATCTTCTAGCCTGTTTTACTCCTTTTTTATATCCTGGTGAGAATCAACATGAAATCCGGACATAAAATCATCTTGTAACTTTAAGTGATTTTTTTTTATTATTATGATTTTCCACTCCAGAATCTTTTTGACATGAAGGCTGTCTGCCAGTACAACACTGACTGAGCAGCCCAGTTAAAGTGAGAGGATGCAAAAGGAGAGCGTTGTTCAGAAAAATGCGTTCTCACACATGATCAGTGATAATTAGCTCTAAGAAAACAAATTATTACCACTAAACACCTAAGACTAAGCCTGGGGAAACAAAAAAATGTTTAAAAGGATTTATGTTTACTAAGCTGTAGACATCTTACTTTGTGAAAACAATGGATTTAAACTGATCATTGAACCTTATGGACTATTGTTAATCCCACAACCTTTGAACCTTGTGTGAGAAAATCAGTTGTGGGTAAAAGAAGAGAAAAACATTTTTTCATGTGGACAGAAATAAGATGCTGTGATGTTATAACCGACAGTACCTGCTTTTATTTTTATATTTTATTTTTATGTAAGAAAGATGGATTTCTGACTGCAGTTTTTGTAACAAATCAAGCGTTTATCCCCATTTGTCCAAATATCAACTTAGAACTGTATATATGTATATTAAAGTGTTTTTCATTCAGACAGACAAGCTCATTTTGGGCTTTGTGTGTACTTTTTGTGTGCAGTAGCACCTGTAATGATGACAAGTTGTAGATTTATTTATTTGTTTCTTATTTGAAGATTTATTTTTAACTGCACACAACTTGAACAGTAACAGAGGTGCTGAACAGCTGTTTTGGGAATCATGGTGTTATCGTTCAGTCCCAGGGTGACGTGTCCACTTCACTACACAGTGAAAGTGCCTTTTTAAGTCTTTGGGATAAAGTGTGTGTGTTTTATTCCAGCCTGGTGGTGGTGTAGTGCTGCAAAGTGCAGCTGTGTCAGGGCCGGGGCTGCCAGCCATGTCCTGTCCTGTCCTGTCAGCATTATTGTGTTTAGTGTAGGACGCTGCGCATGCTGCCAGGTGACACAGTCTTTCTCTGTGTCTTTGTCCATGTCTGTTGGTTTCATTCCACTCGCTACCCGTTTAAAGCTGAAATCAATTACACTTATGTTTTATTATCTCTATAATAAATGTCAAATGTCAATGTCAAATTATTGGTTAAATTTCTTTTAACACCTTCTTACCAAAAGCTAAAATATTCACTTTGAGTTAAAAAAAAACCATGGATAACTGTAAATAATTGGGCAGCAGTAAATGTTCTGTTGATCGATAAAACTGAATTAACTAATCTTGCCACATTTCAGGTTTCCTCTTCACTGATTGCCATGCTTATGAATTAGTTGAACTGCATTTTGATGCGTGTGAGGCTAAATATTTTTCTTTTTGGTCAGCCTTAGAAGATGTACTCTTTTGCTCTTTGAGTGGAATATTTGTCCAAAATTAATCAGGTTCTGTCTTTTATGGGACATTGATTTATTTGCTCCAGTCTTCCAAATGGAAATTAGACATAATTTGCATTTTAATTTTCGCAACATCAATATTCAAGAGTTGTGGTATTCAGAGCTCAGTAGAAGCACAGCAGCTGCAAAGTTGTGTGGACGCTCTGCTTCATATTCATTCTCAGTGTCTCTTGTTACACTGTCGTGGCTTAGTTTGTTGTTCTCCCTTCTGCTCCATTTTTTCATACTTTAGAATTTTTCCCATCTTTATCAACTCTTTACTTTCTACTGTAGCTCTGTGTCCTACTTTTCTCGTCTTTTTTCCAGACATTTTGTAGCTGTTGTAGCTCCCGAGTAATCACAGCTGTACCATTTGTAGCACCACAAGCTGTTTGCACCACAAAATCTGTGAACTGTTATTGTCTTTTAATGGATTACCCAGTTAGTAAAAAAAATGCTTTTAATGCCAAATTCCCTGTGCCCAATGCATGATGCAGAATTGCTATTTTTTAGGTAATAAATGTCACAGTATTATTAATGATTATTATTATGATCATCAGTCACTAATGAACATTAAGGGTTAAATACCTCAAGTTTAGAGCTTGTAGCAAAAACAACTATTTGGTACTGTATGTGAAAATAAAACAGGCTTTAAGAGTTTGTAGCAGTCTGTGGTCGTTTTCTGGATGTTTGCTTTGTTTTCATGGCTCAGCTGTTGTTTGATGTTGTAGCCAGGTCGCAACAGTCGACTTTCAGGAACATCTGGAGCTTCTTTGTTGTCTTTTTGGTGTGCAACGCTCAATGCTGTCATATCCCCATCAACTTTTTTTTTAACAGATTATCCATGTTGACTCGTCATTGGCTGATCAGTCAGGGAGTGATCATTCTGATTGGCTGCTCGGTCCAACTGGAAAATCCATGTTTTCATTCACTTGGTGCAGCTTTATTTATTTTTCCTCTCTTAAATTCCACATTTAGCAGGCAACGTTTTACCAGTGGCAGCGTTTCAGTGCAACAAAGTTCTCCCCGACATCGTTGAACTGCACACAGACTTTGCAGTGAGCTAAAGATAATGGATGTGTTAAAAAGCACAAACTGCTTTATGTTTTTCATCCACATAGTTGTCCAGTTTTCATGTTGAATACTGTAAATAGATTAGAATCCCATTCTGTTCCACTTCCCAGCTGGTAATGGGATATTATCTCTATGGTGTGTTTGAGGGCTAGCTCTTTTTTGCCCACACATTAGTGACACAAGCATGCCCAGCAGGTGTACGTTTGTCATCGCTGGATCTTGACAGTGTTTTGCTGTATGAGCGTTTCTTGTGCACAAATCCCCCCTGTTAAGTCTTCAGTTGCTAATTATTCAGATTTTTATAAAGTGAGTAACGTTGGTCAATAGAGCCAGACAGACATTGGCATTACTCGCAGCTCTCTACAACCTGATCAAAGGTTTCCTTACAGGATAGGCTTTTAGTTCTGACTTCATTTATTTTGGTGTGAGATTTTGCTTTTTATTTACTATTTTATTTTTATTCTTATTTTTATTCTTGCACTGCATACTGTAAAACAGATAATATCCCTTCAGCCTTACTAAACAAGCATACTATAGATGTAAAGTAGGCTTATACAGCACGGTTGATTTAAGTTCCCCTGTGCAAACCTTGCTTTAATCTTCATGTAAGGATATTACTGCAGAGCAGGACGCCGCCTTCAGGTTTGGGCCTACACCGAAGCAAGTGGTTCTCCACAGAGGCATGAAGGATACAAAGCGCAAATACAGGAAGCGCATCACATTAATGCATCGCAACAACCCCCACAGCATGTGGAAAGGCATCCCTGATGGATTAGAAAACTAGCATCCTGCTGCCTGATGGTGAGGCTACACGACTTGATGCCATAAACCAGTTTGCGCCCACTCTGACTCACTGGGAGGAAACGGCTTTACTCCTGATGATGGACCAACACTGGTCCTCCACTAGCATCAGATGACTGCGCTGAAGATAATAAGGTATCTGGTTCTCAATGTATGCGCGGCTTAGCTGACTGATGTGTTAACCAACATATCCATGTGCCACTACAGCAAGCTGTTGTCCCAAAATGCCTCAAATCTGCTACCACCAACTTCTCCACAGAGAATACGATCATTATAGCTCGATATAGACATCAAACATCCACATGAGAATGTTATTTGTGGAGCATAGTTTCTGTTGCATGACAAACCCTGACAGCCTGTCTCCATACTGCACACCGTGCCTTTCAACTCCTCCCAGTGTATTTGGACTTGCTTACAGATCGTCAACAGCAGGTCTGCGTGTGCTCCCATCCACTGCTCCCGCACCAGATGAACAATCTCTGAACATCATTGCTGCCATCAGGTGGTGAAGACAGCTGCACTTTATTGGGATGGGAGTCCCCTATCCAGACACCATTTCCATAAGAAACTGAACGAGAAAGCAGATGTCATCAAGGACGTCTCATCGCACCCGCTGGTCATTCTTTGTTGTAAGATCAGCTTCCGGACAATCAAAACAAAGACTAACAGACTAAGAAACAGCTTCTGTCTAAGAGCTGTGGCTGTCATTTCCCCAGTATCGTAACGAAGTTTCTCACTTTCACTTTATGGCTGCTGCCATTTATTAATGTACTGCTGGTACCTATATAAACAGTGCTATAGTAGCACAGACACCTAATTGTTTTAGCTCAATAGATTTAGTTTATTTAGCTTCTTTATTAGTATAAGACTCTGCTAAAGGTTCAGTTTGCTGCTGTGTGATTCATGCATTCAAATAGTGAGCTGTCATTAGTAAATCAAATGCACATTCATCTCTAATTGATACTAAGAGCTCTTGATGGAATTTTGTATTGTTTGAGAAAATTCTCCTATTATCTTCTGTGAGGCACACGTTGGCTACAGCATTCGGTAGTGTAAATATCTGTCAGTGGTGCTGTTTGCAAATTACCAAGCTGCATGCCTCGACGGTTTACTCTCGTTCACAATTTGCCTTGAGGTGTTGATTGTCTTTGAAATGTGTAATGCGAGTGGGAAGGTGTATACAAGTGGAATTGGAATCTGTAATGTGCGAAAAGGAGTGATTAAGTGGGAATAGAAAACCGTCAGTCTATACCACACATTAGTTAATTTTTTTGGTCATATCTTGCACCTTAATTGCCATTATAGGAGCTACAGCTTCTTCTCCCCCTGCTGTAGTAGGTGGATAATCTGCCAGGCTGCCTGGTGTTACTCTGAGAGCTGGAGAGTCTAAACTTCTGATCGTGTGTAAATGTGATTGTAGGACAGAGTTTGGGCCACTATTTAATGCTGTGCGAAGTGTGTTTTGTCCCTTGCCGAGGCCCCTTCATCCAGGAGCTAAATTCCAGACGGGCAAACAAAAGGGGCGGTCATGTAGGGATGGGAAGTGGTGGGGGAGGTCTGGGACAGTGGCACAGAACCACAGACCCAACTAAGACGAGATACAGAGCAGAACCAGACACAAGAGACTGTGTTTGTGTGTGTAGGCTGGGCGATTAAAGTCAGTGCAGCGCACCCTCTGCTCAGCCTTTTATGTCTGTGTAATGCCATTATCTGGATTGGTATTGTACGCGGTATATTGTTCTGTGTGGGTGTCTGTGCATAACAATATTGTGCTTGGTGTATGCATTGTTGTTACAGAGCAAGTCTGTAAGGGACGAGAGTGCAGACAGAGCAAAAGCAGGAGGCTTTCCCACAAGCTTTTCTTCAAAGCAACTGCCATACAACAACCCTAACGGAGGGAAGAAGCCTGCCCTCGTCCGTCGCTTGGGCTTTTGTTTCCCCTCTCTCCCTTCCTCCCGCATGCTTATTTTGTTCGGTTCGTATCCTTAAAAGTAGCAACAAAGATGCGCACTTAATCAGGCTGAGCTGGAATTCTTATGTTGTGGGTTAATATGAAGCCAGAATTAAACTCCAGCTTATCTTCATTAATATTTCAGCAAACCCCCCTGTCAAGTGAAGACATCATGCTTGAAATGACAATGGTGCTAGCATAGCACATCTCTCCTGTGGACCCTCCCTATAGGAAGACCAGAGCTTTGATTTGTAGTATCTCTTCAAGGTGCCCAAAAATAATCTCAGGGCAGTTTTTGGTAATTGGAATCTGCCTTGAACTATCAAATATTAGCATCTATGAAATGCCACTTTATTCATTAAAATCTTTAAAGTTGCTCTTAGAAGCACATAGAAGCAATACTGTACTACTTTTGAGGCTTCCTCACAACATTTTGGCTCCAAAGGATTGTTTAGCTGGCGTTTTCTTTGTGTGCAGTACGGTGAAGTCTCCTTGTGCCTTTAAGGCACGGCAGGTTTGTTTAACACATTTCATGTATAAGACAACACAAAGTGCTTTAGATAAAACATTAAAAGCGAGGCGCATAAGTAACACTGAAATGTACTTTGAAAATTAAAGCTAAATAAAAAGAATAAAGGAAATGAAATGACAACAGAACGAGGTAAAATAGGGAGGGACAACAGAATACAAACATTGGGTTGCATATGATACAAAGAGACATTAATGGAAAATACATTTTCTAGCCTTATCCCAATTCATCACCCTGATTCTACTTCGTCCATTTCTTTGGGCTTTTCTTTGGGGCAGTTTGGGTGATTTTTCCCTCGTCTTTGAAAAGAAAAGAGCTTTTTACCTCTGAGAGGCAGGGTTGGGATTGGGCCTTTGAATACGTTTTCTGTGGGTGCACTGGCTTCCTCAGTATTCATATATGGTCAATTAGTTATTTTTAAAATAGTTGTGCAGTAGGTGAGTGTGCAGTAGGGGTGTGTGGGGATTTTGGGTGTTTACCCTACACAGGGCCTAATTTGACGGTGTCTTTGTAAAATTATCAGTCAGGAGTAACGTTATTATCACTTTAGTGTGATCGTGCACCTTTAACGCTTTGACACATGAGTATTTATTTGGCTGTACGCTACCTGATTAAGGCTTTTTTTTAAATCCTGATAGAGAGAACAAAGGCAATGATTAAGCACAATGAGGCGGACTGGTCCCTAAATCATGTCTATTCAACGCAAATGGAGACTTTCTGTAGCCATTCGTCTATCAGCTACAAACACTCATGAGCAGAAGAGTGTTCACAACATGACCTTGCATTGGGGTAGAGATTTTATTTCTTCTTCTTGTTCTAATATTCTTTGTCGTTTCCTCTCCTGTCTGAATTCCCCTCATGTTGTCTTGGCTGTGATTTAAAACAAGAAGTGCATTAAGCACTTTAATTCATTAGGCGGTTTGCTGTGCAGAGGAAATGTTGAGGAGGGGGCTATAAACATCAGCTGGAGAAGCATCATCGATACCCCATTTGTCCATGTTGTGTTTCTGTGAGCATGCTTCAGGGTGAAGGGAAGGAAAAGCATGGATTACCACAACCATGAATCAAGCACTCAGAACACTCTTTAGCAAAAAAAAATGACTGTCAGTTCCTTTGTCCTTGCAGAAGAAGTGAAATTCCGAGAACAGAGAGAAAGGTACAGAGAAATAATTGCTCATTTAAAAGGAGGTGAGATGGAGCTGAAGAGTCAGAGAAGCCAGGAAGAGTGAAAGAAAAAAACTTGACCGCACCTCTGAGGAGGACAACTCATGACTGCAGCTGTGTGTCAGTAGGCTGGGTGTGTGTGTGTGTGTTTCTGCATGTGCAGCTCCTGCCATGTGTTTGGCGTTCCATGACTTCCCTCAGTCCTCCTGGGGAGCAGGAGATCCAAGCCCGGGGATTAATACCTGGGTGTGCATGGCAACTGTGACGTGAGGCTGTTCCCATGGGAGAGAAACGGGGCATTATTTAGGAGAGAGTGAATAAAAAAACACCAAGAAGGCAGTGAAGTTATTCTGTGAGCCAGTGCTGAACTCATATACTGTATGTATGTAAAAATGTCTTTTTTTATTACATGATATACTTTATGCTTAAAATCCTCAAATGCACCTGACAAGCGAAAAAGCGGGAAAAAGCTTAGCTTGCGGAGATTAGACCAGTAACAATGACTCAACTATTTCCTGGCAGGTTGCAAAGTTTCTGAGTATGTGCCGCCTCCTTCCTGCCGATCTCTGAGTTGGAAGCAATTCTCAGTCCTTATTTTTATCCAAATATTCGATATTTTACTAAGTGGGATACAAGATTGGATTTCTCACTTCGTTGAGTGTAAATGAAGCAGGGGAAGAGGCAGAGAAGGGATGGAGGTGAAGCTTAGCTGCTAATTCTTCTTAAAGCTCAGAAGAACAGCTGATGCACCGTGCACTTAATTACACACACTCCCTGTGGGCCTGTGTCTGTGTTCATGACAATGCAACGTCTCATTTTAAGGGCTATGAAAAGAAAAACTGACAGAGAAGAATGCAAAACCCATGTTAATGACAAATTTCTAGGCGGAGTATTCCCTCTGGTTTTGCTCTTTGTTATATACCAAACACAACAAACGTACTTGGCAGGATGCAAAATCTCCGCTTTCATCAAGAATCATTTGTCATTATGCCAGCATGATTAAATTATGAGGAGTTTATTTTTCCAAACACTAAAACAAATCAATATGGTCATGAACAGGAAGGGTTTTAATTATTTGTAATTATTACTGCAGTCAGATCAGTTCATGCTGGCTTATTAACGTTCAAGGCTGCTTTAATAGAAAAGCATCTACCTCTTGCATCATAAAAGTTTAAATCAATTGTGTTCCAGTATAATAAGTTAAGGGTTTATGCCACTCTTTGGGTATCAAACTGTGGTTATTTTAATATTCTATTTGTGATTTAATGATCTAATATCACGGTGTGGGAGGGAAGGTCTGAGTGTGTGCGTGGGAGCTTGTGTGATTTATGCAGACAGGTTCACTGGACATATTTTTTCTTTGAGTCCATCGGGTACCAGGAATCTGCTTCAGTCTTGTGGGGAAACACATACACAGGCATAAAGACGTGGCTTCAGGCTCTGTAACGTAACATTGTAGAAAAGATGTCTCTTCATTATGGGAAAACAGATTTCCTACATGTGACTCAAAGGAAGGTCAAGCTTGTCTGTATTTTACTTTATTCCTATCAGCTTTGTTCTTTTTAACCAGTTTGAGGTTTCAGAAAAAAGCCTCGAGTGGATTTAAGTTAATGATTATCTTAAGTAACGCATAGAAAGCCAGTTTCACATCTCATAATCTTAGATCAACAAAAAAACCTTTTCCCCCGATTTTTTTTCACCAATAAAAGATATCCTGCGTTGGCTGTAAAATGCCTCATAATCCTTCCTTTTCCACTAAGATGGAAAACTAACATTGTCCTCTTTTACTGTATTGATTTAGGGATGCACTTTGCTTCCTACTCATCTGCTCGGGAATATCCAGATCCCATTACACAGATTTGGAAACGTCACCATAACAACCTGAGAAGGCTGGGTTGCAGTAAAGTGAGGAGCGCGTTTCCCAGGGCAGCTGATGCTCACTTATGAGAATGAAAGCATCAGTGCATTCCAGCTTTTGTCTTCCTGTTCTTTCACAGCCTCGCTCTTTTTTATGCGCATTCACTTTTTTCATGGGTGTGTAATTTATTCTTTAAGGATCCACATGGATGGAAGTTTATGGCAAAGAGAAGCATTTTTCTGCTCCACTATGTTTCCTCTCGCCTTTTCCTCCCTCCACACCCGCTGCTCATCATCGGGAATTGATTACCCTGCTTATACCCTTTCTTGTTGTCCGTGTACACTCTTCACCGTGAAGTGACATTTCCCCTCCAGGGTCAGAATGTCTCACTTTGTCACTAATAACCAAATAAAAACAACAGATGACGGATGAATGTGCTGATGTCATTATTTTAACACTTCACGGAGGTCGTTAGCGAGCGAACTTTCTTTCTTTATTTTCTGTTGTAAAGCTTCATCTGGCGTTAAAAACCTTTTGTGACCGGCCATCACCATGTTTCATTACGCGCTCTGGCCGGTGTATTTCCTCTAATCTCTTAAATGGAGTTTCCAGACAAATGCATTGCTTTAATTAGATAAAGAGAGGGGGAAAGATTGGTGGGATGAGGCAGCAGTTTGGAGCTCAGTGATGGATGACTGGGGGAGGGAAAGGGGGTCGTTGTTAGCGTAGCATCAGCAGGGCACTCCATCGGGTGATCCCAAGTCTGAAGGTGGTCTGTCAGGACGTGGATTTAAAGATGGATGAAGGGAAGCGGTGTTTATGTACCAGATGTGAGCCGTATGAATAAGTGAGGAACAGTTTATTTGGCGATTGACGAATAAGCAACGCTAAAAATGTCGAGGCTGTCCAAGAAAAGCTGCTCTATTATGAACACAAATGTAGCTTGAAGTGTATTATAATCCTAAGTTTACAGTGTGAACACATTTTCAGGTTTTGCTTCATCTAATTAAACATGCATGTCAGTGAATGAACATGTCAGATGAAAGCTAACACTGCTTCACTTTTATTTTTTATCGGTCATATTTTCCACTCTTCTATTCATTATTAAATTACACAAGCAACCGCTTACGATATAATGATTTTTATATTTTGTCTGCATTAATGTTTTTTAACCTGTTCTGCAACTTTTCTGATTAAATCATCTCTTTTTCAGCTCTTTCGGGAGGTACGAATCATGAAAACGCTTAACCATCCCAACATAGGTGAGCTTGTGGATGCATGAGGGTGGTGCGGGTAAATGTTTCCGCGGCCGTATTCGTGTTAATGTTGCTCTCTCTGTGTGAAACAGTCCAACTGTTCGAGGTGATTGAGACGGAGAAGACACTTTACCTGGTTATGGAGTACGCCAGCGGAGGTTAGTGACACTGCCAGCTGTGCTAATTGTGCTAATTAGATTGATTATTTTTCACCTGCTGAGTCCGATTAGCTAATTAATGTATGTACTAAATTTTGCTCACGTTTTTTGTCTTTTTGTTTTAAAAAAAAATCTTCCACTTAAACTTTGTCCAGCTTCCCATGCACTAATCTATTCTTGCAGCTTCTTTATTTTTCTTTTTTCTATCTTCATGATCCTTTAATCTCCTCCTGCTGTTCTCTCTGGATGTTTTGTGATGTCTGACTTCCATGGCCTAATAAGGAGACAGCAGCTTGCCAGCTGATGTGCTGCTCAGTTCATCTCTGCCCGGTTAAATGTTTGGCTGGAGGACGCGTACATAAATACATTTAAAACTCTACTGAAGATTCATGAAAACATTAGTTACCATGGATGTCACACCGTTTTCCTTTGATTTTATAGTGTAAAAGATTGTAGAAGTTTGGTTTTGTTTTCTAAGAAAGTGATAAAAAAGTATTCTTAACTTGTTTTGTATTTGTTGTTTCTGAGGAAAGAGGAGTGTGTTTATTTAAGTTAGAGGAGAGTCCATTTTCCCTTACTGTTGTCAGCCGTATGGACATTGCTATAATCACAGGAAAAACGGCAGAGCAGACCTGTAACATGCAGCCGTGTGATTGGCACAGAAGCGATAGTGTCAGCAGGGTTTGCATCTTTGTGTCGAGGAAGCTCGAAGGGACAGGTCTGAACTAGTCTCCTGCTGCGAGTGAGACGCAGCTCCGCTTGACACGGCTCCTATGTGTTGGTGCATTTCTGACTGAAAGATGACATCTGCCTTCATTTATTCATTTATTCATGTTTGATTCAGCTTAATATATATTCAGATTTTAGATTTGTGTTCAGGTGAGAAGTAAAGAAGGATATATCTATATATCTATATACAGTGGTGGAAAAAAGTTTGCAGACAAAAAAATCTAATCCATTCCAGTCAATTTTCTTTTAGCACATTTAAAACAAGAACATTGTACCAAAGCCCTGTACAATATAAGCAAAAGATGAAATAGAATGTATACAAACAAAACAATAAAGTCATGGTCAAATTACATGTTCAAAATAGTTCTTGAAGAATCACTTTTAGGTCTTCAAATGCACTTTCGTTTTTACAGCCATAGCAAAAATATGCAACAAAACCTGAAAAAAGCCATTAGATATAATTCCTCTTCAGATTTGAGATTCTTATTCATCGAGATTCTGAATTTTTTTTAAAATTTCCAAGAAATTATATTTTATAAAGGATTTTCTTGTGTACTTTTAAAGCTTGCACTGTGAACGAAAAATGAACCTTTTTAAAAACAATTCCTCAGAGCTCTTTGTGGCTTGTAGAGGAATGGAGTTAATTAGCACATTTTGTTACTGAAAGAGGATTGATTGTGAATTGAGATTGGTTCGAATCGACAATCAGTCCTTATGCAGACCGGAGGAAAATGTCAGTGCGTCCGTCTATGAACTGAATGTAAACAGAAAGCAATTCATGCAGAAAGACAGCACATTAAGCAGCTCTATAGAACAACATTTGTTGTTTTGAAACAGTCTACTTGAAGCTCTGACCTTTAATCCAGGAGAAATGTTGTGAAAGGACCTAAAGGCGAGCAGTTGATATGAGGAAACTCACCAGCGTCCCAAAGCTGAAACTGTTCTGTACGGAGGAACTGACTTATCTGTGTGCAGGAAGGGTAGCGGGCGAAGGGAGCTGACTTTACAGGAATTCTGCCTGTGGAGCTGAATTTAGAACAAGCATGGCTGCGACTGCCAGTCAGCTTCCATGACTGTCATCTGTGTTATTTCTTCCTTTTCTTAGGCGAAGTGTTTGACTACCTCGTGGCTCATGGCAGAATGAAGGAGAAGGAGGCCAGAGCTAAGTTCAGACAGGTCAGTAACACGCCTGTGTGTGTCCTTTTAACCATTATTGGCTTCACTAATTGTAAATTAATAGATGAGGAGAACAGCTTCATGCCTCTCGGTCATCTTAAGTTAAAATCTGAGCTCATTAGTGAGATTTATTGCAGTAAATTCTCATCAATGCTTAATTCCGATAAAATCAAGTTAAAAGAAATTCAGCCATAAAGTTTTTTTTTTTTTTTTTTACTATAATGGTGGAATGAGATTGCCAGTAAAGATGAAGCTCGTAGCTTAGCTACTAATCATATCTAAGAACAGCACTTAAAGCAATCATCATCTTTTGTTTGAGGTTGTTTTGTCTCTGTCTCCTCTCAGATTGTCTCAGCGGTGCACTACTGCCATCAGAGGAACATTGTCCACAGAGACTTGAAGGTGAGTTCTGGAAGAACACCTGTACAATAATATCACACGTCAATCATAAATGTAAATGGATCATATGGAGGCTGCAGTCTTTTTATGAATCAACTTTTCAATAAAAGGACAAACCCAGAGGATTGCATGCTGCGGTTTTCATAATTCATGCTGTTGTACTGTGGATGTTTTGCTCTGCAGGCGGAGAACCTGCTGTTAGACGCTGATTCCAACATCAAAATAGCGGACTTTGGCTTCAGTAACGAGTTTACTGAAGGCAGCAAGCTGGACACGTTTTGCGGCTCACCGCCTTACGCTGCCCCAGAGCTCTTCCAGGGGAAGAAGTACGACGGGCCAGAGGTGGACATCTGGAGCCTGGGAGTCATCCTGTACACACTGGTCAGCGGGTCCCTGCCCTTTGATGGACAGAACCTAAAGGTAGGCGACATGACGGCTGTGTGTCACACTGCATTACATCACTGTATTTACTTGTATAACTGATATCTCTGCAGTTTATAGAGGAGTAATGTTGTGTGAATATGTGCTATCAGGAGCTGCGGGAGCGGGTTTTGAGGGGGAAATATAGAGTTCCCTTCTACATGTCTACTGACTGTGAGGGAATCCTGCGCCGCTTCCTGGTCCTCAATCCTGCCAAGCGTTGCTCTCTGGAGGTAAGACGACAAACGGACAGCGAACTGTTTACCCTTGATGTCACATGCAGGTAATCTTTGTGTGTTTGCATAAAAATGTTGAAACATACCAAATGAAGCAGACTAATAATTACATATAGTAAAGTATAACATCATGTCATGGTTCTTTTGTTAAATTATGTTTTTTGTCTCAGTGTTTCTCACCTTCCTTCTCATCCTCAGCAAATAATGAAAGATAAGTGGATAAACATCGGCTACGACGGGGAGGAGCTGAAACCCCACATAGAGCCTGTGGGGGACTTGAACGATACCAGCCGAATTGGTGAGAAACAGCTTTTTTTTTTTAAACTGCAAAATGATTAAGGGAGGTTTCTCGTTAGTTGAAGGTGAAACTGGGTTTCTTCTCTCCAACCATCCGCCTCTGATATCTCTGTATTGCTTTACCTTACTTCTGTAATAAGCATACTTGATAAACTGCGATATACCTCGTAGCCTTTAGACATGGTCTAGTATCAGTAATTGACCACCTCCACCAGACTGACCACCAGACTGACCATGTTTTGTTACTCAAATAGGATTAAATTCGAATTAAGATCGGTTTGAATCGAGAATCGATTCTGAATCGAATCGTTACCCCAAGAATCGGAATCGAATTGA
>JBBDHI010000009.1:6144034-6155102 GCA_037177115.1 Craterocephalus stercusmuscarum | reverse complement strand
TTATCAATTAATCGATCATCGATCGATAAGATGAAACAACTATCGATTAATGAATTACTCGATAATTTGCATCCCTAAATCTGACATATGTACAGTCCTGGGGGCGTGTGAAGAGCTCATAGTTGGATAGATGAATCAATTCAGCCATGGTTAACACGGTGAGCAGGGACGACACTTTGTGTTTCATCATCATCAGCGTGACGCACTGATAAGCACAAGCTGCATTAGAGCTGAGTAAGCGTCCGGCTGCAGCATCAGACCCATCAGTCAGCCAGACGTTAACCCAACGTCTGCGAGGATCATCTCAGCTCTGCAGCTCTGACTCCGCTGGCATCTGATAGCCGTCTGAACGTATCTGTCCTGAATGAAGAGGTGTCCAGACCAGACGGCTTCAGATAAAACGCTACAGCTGACGAAGAGACGAGAGGTCGTGCACTTTGTATCTTCCTGCCACGCTCGCGTCTCTGTGGCAGATTGAGCAGATATCTTTAGAGTTCAAGATGCACTGATTGGAATTATAGCTAATAATCAAAATTATACTGCTACATGTAAAGATGATGTCACTGAATATGAAGTGGGAGCATTCAGCTCAGGATAAGCTGTGTGAATAGCTTAAAAGTTATACTGATACACTGTCACTGGTGCATTCTGCCTAATGGCCAGCAGGGGGCAACAACACACTGCTGGACCAATGGGTAATTTTATTCTATTAACAATTATAAATAATTTAAGCTAACCATCTTATTTGGTTTCATTTGTAACCAAACAGAGGCAGCAGTGTGTGTGTAGGGTGGAGATGTGCTGTGACTGACAAACAGCAACCAGACGAAGGAGCATCAACGCTTCATTTATCATCAAATGAACAAGTGATGCTTCTGTTTTCCAGCTGGGACTCATCAAACAGTTTTGTGCAAATATGTATTTGAACCTTAAATCATGATATTTTCCTTTACTGGACCAATGTGAAAAGCAAAGTCCAAATGTTGGGGAGATCTGAATGTGAGACAACATAAAAAGATAAGCTTCACTTTGATCTGTGGACCAGTCGAAGCTTCGCAATGAGGAGGTTAAAGTGACACTTAAACTAGTTTGAGCAGAAAATGATGGAGAATCCATCTGTGCTTAACATGCTATGAAATGTTAACTATCATTTAAATGCAGAGGAGAAAATGTTAATATTGCTTTAGATGAAGAACAAATCACTGAGGCAGAGGATGATAAGCTGACAGTGAGGAGCTGTTATCATCATCTGCTTGATTCTGTGCAACAGGGCTGATCTTTTCACTCAGATAGCTTAAATATGATTATCTTCCAGGCCACTCTGACCCTCCAACACTACAAACATCCATCAATAGTGAATTAGAGACAAAACACGGCAGTAATTCTCTCCATATGCATAACATCTGATTCACACATGTATTAAAAACGGCCTCTTAAACAGCAGCTCCGCCTTATTCAAGCTGCTTATCATGATAAAAAACGAGCCGTTCAATGGTCATCCCTCATTTCAACACAAGAAGTAGTCAGACATGTTCAGACAAAGTGATGGAGCAGATGAATCATGCAGCTGGATTAACAAACTATCCCACGTAATGAGGGGGAGGAAGTTCAGTGTTGGACTCATTAAAGCTCCAGAACAGCCGGACTTAAAAGAAACTGGAATAAAACCACAACAATGCAAATAGACCAGTAATGATAATACTGGACCAGCCAGATCTGGTGCCGAGGCGCGGCAGCACCACTAATTAAATACTCAGGCTACACTTTTTCCAAAGTTTGTGGTTCATTTTGGTCTGAAAAGCTTGAAAATCTGAAATATGTTTATTCTGATTCCCTTTTAGTCCAGATGTCAGATAATAACTAAATAAATAAATCACGGGCTGAAACGGTTTCACAGCCAAACTGCATCACTGATCCACAATAACAATGTTCATGCCACTTTTTAAAAAGCTTGATCTTGTGTTCAAAAGTTATGTGATGTTCATTACAGACCGGATGTTAAAGGGATGCTGTGTAACTTTTGGCCACTAGGGGGCTAAATCTGTAACTCCCTTCAAAATGAAAACAATCTCTCTTTCTGGCCTCCTCACACACATTTTCACCTTCATACTTTGTTCACCCGTGACAATCTTCAAATTGAAGAGGAGTAAAAAGTAGCACAAAGTAGAGCCCTCTGTTTATAGACAGGGAGCCTTAAAGCAAAGCCCTGCAGGTCACATGACCCCATGAGAGACGGATCCACTCCTTTAAAGTTACAATTACAGGTTTCTGAAGATGTCAGCCCCCTCGGAGTGCCCACATGTGTGAAACACTGTATACCGACCCCAAAAATCCTCCATTTTCACTCACTTTAGGCTGATATTTGGGACAAAAGTTCCACACAGAGCCTTTAAAGTTAAGCTAAAATCTTGCACACGGTTTATTGGAGGGTCAAGATGTTCTTCCATTCTATCAGGGAGGAAATGTAATCATTGGGGATTAATTGTGAACATGCTTAAAATTAGTTATTATACAGGACATTATTAATAATGGTCACAACTCCACACTTTCTAAAAAACCAGCCTTCAGTTGGGAATTATGTATCTATACCGTTATTAGCCAAAGCAAACATCTGACTGCCAGAGGTGCTTAATAACTATTCAAATGGTTTAAAATACGTTACAATACGTCACGTACACAGATAAAAGCACACTGGGAGTTTTAAAGAGCCACAATTTATCTGCTTATTAGAGTTCAATCATTCAGATTGGATCTAAACTTAAATTCAAGCTGGCGACTGCCACCCTGAGATCAGGTCTGAAGTGTCCAGCAGCTCTCTGAAGGAGCAAGACCGAAAATATAAAAAAGAAAACCCTTTTAGATGACCTCATAGAGGGAGGAAATATTTCAGACTGTAAGTAGGGGTTTCATTGCTTTGTGCTTCACCTTTCCTGGAGGCTGGAATGTGGGACAGTGCTGATGATGCAACCAACCACAGAGACCGAGCTGACATCTGTTTCTGCTCTCAGGCTCCGTTTGTTTCCTGGCTCCACTAAAACGCGCCAGCCGTGAGCCCTGTCGTCATATGTGACAAACACTTGCAGGCCAACACGCCTGAAACGGCACCGTTTCATTGTTGTTCCCTGCCGCGTAATTACGCACAGCAGGCCACTATTGCCCAGAAGCCTTCAGCATGCTAATCCCTTTGTTTTTATCATAAAGTAAGGCTGATCTGGATGATAAATAGATGTGTTCCGCATGGGGGTTCCCTGTAATGAGAGTTTCTGATGACAAACCTAAAACAGTGCATTCATCTTGATCTTTAAGTCCAACCCTCTCAGCTGTACTTAAAGATGTTAAACTCATTTAGAGCTGATGTTCTCACTGAGTCAGGTAAAGATGTGACTCACTTTTTGAGTGTTGCAAACTGGGTTTTACTGGTTTTACCTTTCCACTGATCCTAGCTAAGCTCTTATACCCAAATACAGGTTGTTGGATGAGAAAATCTGGTTCCACGGAACTGTTGAAGATTACAGACAAAAGATTTGAGCAGGAGAAATGAAGTAATTACCCCGCTCACTTCCCAGCAAGTGTTGCGTAACTGAAGCCTCTGAGATCAGCGCGTGCTCCGCTAAGTCACCTTTACAAAGCGCGACTATTTTCGGCCAAGACGCGTAGCAGCGTCTGAGTGGATCTGACTCTTCTGGATCAATCTGACATGGTGTAATATTTAATCATTTCCAGTGTGCCAATCTTTTAAAGTCTGTGTCAAACAGATTCTGCAACACTTAATCTGCTTAAAAATGAGATCATCACAGCCCAGATGGGCTCAGATTGTCTATTATAGTCTAAAGTGTTAACGTGTGTAACACGGTTTGTTTTTTGTTAGTGAAACATTAATTTACAGCTTTTTATAAAAGGTTCGTAAAATATGACATCAATTAAACAACTCAAATGTCTGTAAAAACCAAAAACAATGTGTTTAAAACTTAAACCGCGAGCACACCTGAATCTCAAAGTCGAAAATGTTGGGAAAGTCTATTATATTATATATTGTGGGGTTTTTTTCTTCTCTACATCAACATAACAAACCTCGCACGTTGAAGGCAAAGGGAGTGTCACACACACTCAGCGCGAGCCCGAAGCTTTCTGTTCACAAATAAAACGTTACTATAGTCAGGATTGACTTTTTTTTTTTGTTGTGTTCATAATAGGAAACAATGAGCCTATTCAGCAGGTAAACACTGGCAGCAGCCACCGACAATAATTCACTTCATTTTAACACGTGTCAAAACTTTAAAAAAAACCACCCCCAAAATAAATCAGTGTAAGGAGATATTTACCCACAGCACGAGGAGCTCAGTTGTTTTCCAGGAGACAAAAACAGACGTACAGTCCAGCGACACAGAGCCGAGCTTCAGGACGAGTAAACCTCTTACTGGCGGGTTATTATTTCTGTCTCTCGAGTGCCCTGGACGGAGAAAGTTGAGTGAGGATAAGCTTCTGCTGCCCCAATGAGAATGAGAACTGCCGAACCCGGGAGGGAACCACAAACGACTTCCGGTAGACAGCTTCAAAATAAGACGTTCGTGTCTGCGTCGGTAACTGGCTCTATTTTAGTAGGAAATAAAAGTAAAAGTAGTGTTTCCCATTAATTTAATTTAATTTTATTTTATTTTATTTTATTTTATTTTATTTTATTTTATTTTTAACAGTATTTATCATACACCTTCGTTAGAAAATATAGAAAACAATATATATATATTTTTTTTCTATTTTGGCTGTGAACAAATTGCTCTCCGGGCACAATAAACTATTTTTTTGATGATGATGATGATGATAATAATAATAATAAGAAGAAGAAGAAGAAGAAGAAGAAGAAGACATTGAAGAAGAATATTCTAACTTAATTTTTAACCGAACTTTAATGCAAATTGTGACATTTTTAGCTTCACATTACAAAAAACATTTAATTTCATGTTTTGTTTATATCAAGCTGCACGTTTGCCTGAGGTTTAATACTGAAGGATGAATATCTTAACTTCCGGTTTGACTTTGTGTACAATCATGACATGACAGCAGACCTCAGCATAGATAACCTATTGAGACTCTTTAAATGAACTGTGACAATCAAGCTTTATAATTTGCCTCTGGAATCAGTTAAGAATTTTTCCATCTGCTTATTTCCTTCTAAACCATCAGATGGAAATAAACTAATGACTCAGATAATGGCGAAATTACAAAAAAATCATGGAAATCTCTGTGAAAGATAAATTAAACTGCCTCTGGTGTTACAGAGCCTCTGGTTGGCTCTTCGATCAACAGCAGTGAAGTTAACGGGTGACCAAATAAATGAGCAACAAGCCAATAAAAGAAGCTTGAAAATGTATAATGTGATGGCTTCTCACTATTTGTAGTTTTTCTCTTTGCCGCTCCAGTTTCTCAGCTTCCCCAGTTCCCAAGCAATTTCAGAACCATCTAGGTGCTGATATCTGCAGGAAGAGACCACAGACACGCTGCAGTGGTCAAACCTGTACAAACTGACTCAGAAACCAGGAGTAAGCATAGATGTCTCACCAGATTAACGTTTACCCACACAGGACTTGTGAACTTGTGAATAACCGTCAGACTGCATTTTTGAGAATCTGATCTTATTTAGTTCATGTTAGATACTGGAGATAATTATGCACTTTCCTTACAAAAACAAATGTTGAAATCACAGCTTCTGCTTAAGATATCAGACGCTTGGCTTATGTCATGTGTCTGTTTAGAGCAGCAGTATCTGGGTCAGTTTCAAGCAACAATTGCCTTTATTTCCTCACAGAGTCAGAAAGTCTGTGCATTAAAGGGAATAATTGAGCTTTTAAAAACCCCTCAGAAAAAAAACTTTATTGCTGGCTCAATTGCACCTTGCTGGAGCTTAAAATTTGGAATCACACTCTGGTGGCCTAATCAGGGTTGGTGCTGAGCATAATTACGATGAGGTAATGAGGACTTAACAAATGGAGAATGCAGGCGTTTGCTGTTTCCAGGTCAGACGCATCTTGTTTACAGCCTCAAGGAGGCCTGCAAGGTAAATTAAACCCATGCCCTCTTCACTCATCCTCTGGAGTGCAGTTTGAGCTTGCAGGGTGTGTTTTCCACTGAAGCAGCATCATACAATAACAATGTGAACACACACAGAACGGCCTCCAAACAACCCAAGAAGCTGCTTTCAAAGAGATTTCAGAGCAGGTTTTTCTGGTAACGGTTACAACTTCCCAGCAAGTCAAAACTCCTCCAGTTCTCACTGTATAACTATCAGCTAATGTCCGTGGCCTTCAGCGGGGTCACCGTTCATCACATTCCTGCACAGGTTTACATTTCTGCTCTTTCTGCAGCATGTGAACGTCAAGTGTCAAAGATTCCTGGGGAATTTTCTTCACACTAGACTAAATTAAAGCTGTCTTTATCTTGGTCATTCGGTGCATCACTCTTACTTTGCCAGCAGAGAGGAATGTGTAAACTAGATAAGCAGAGAGTTACACAAAGCCTCTGAAAGATGCGGTTATATCACACAGCTGGAACTGTCTCACACACACACACAGATATGACCTCACCTAAGTAAATCACGATGTAATCAGTGCAGTATGGGGTGGGTCCACATCAGAGACCACTATCATATAACGGAGCCTGACAAACGCACCCCGCCAGGCCCCACAGCGAGCCTCACCGCCTCCCAGGTGTTGCCCCATGCTAAGACCCCCAGAGAGGCTGGTGTTTCTCCACAAACCGGGGGGTGGAGGTTTGTGTCTATGTGCACGATCATCTCATCATAAGCAGGGCTTCAGAACCAGCAGGAGCTCTGTAAACATGCAGCTGAGTAGTGCAAGAACACAATTACTCTGAGTACAAAGACATTTTGTGCTTTGCTTCCATGTTTTCTGTTGGTAGAGGAGAGGAAGAGAAGATAATGGATCACAGGAAGATGGAAAAAGATCATATTTTCCTTCTCTTTGAAGCGTGGCACGGCGATGGGGCAGCGACGGCAGCCCGAGCCAATCTGTCCTCTCACTCTGCATTATGCAACAGGCTCGCTCAGCCAGGTGGAATTCATTTGTTCCCATAACATTCAATTTCATATGAAAATAGAGTCAAGATTAAGAAAAAGCTCTACTGAATCAACTCGTCTCCTGCCAAGTTTACCCATCTAATTAAATAAAAGCTGTATCATGACTGAATTTGTTTAAACCAATTAAATACTGATCCAGGACTCGTGAAGCATTAAATGTGTTAAAATGACTGTTTTTGTTGTTTATTTTCTCAGTTTATCTTCAGTTTATCTTTGGTTTCAAAAATCACTTCAGAAAAAACATCTAAAATCAGTAAAATGTGTAAAATGTGTTGGCCGCTTCTCTCCTGACCCACAAACTGTGGCCCAGCTCGCCGCGCCTGCTGGTTAGCATGAGGCTGAGTTTCCATTTCTAAGTGGAAGTCATGGACGACACAACCGGGGCACGGAGTGACCTCATAGGCAGGAATTCTGGGAATCTGTGAGTAAATGAACCACCATGTGTTTCCATTTAGTTTTCTGTGATTGAAGCGGACGGCTGAGCTGCAGGGGTGATGGGCTGAGATCAGAGAGAGGATAGAAAACAGTTATGCATTTAAAGGGAAAATTTGCTCTCAATTTGTTGTTATAGTCTCTAAAAAAAAGTCTCTAAAGATGAAAATGTTGTAATGCAAGGAGACAGTTTGGCCGTTTCAGCAGAGTTATAAATGGATGAAGAGAAACTGGACCAGGAACACCCCTTTCACTACCTCTCTTACTATGTATAGGCTCTGGGTTGTGTCTTTTTTTAATTTTAACAAAGAAACAGGCTGGTACATAATTCCTCCATGAGCAGAGAAGCAATTCGTGAATTTCAGAGGAGTAATTTGGTTCAGATGCTAACATCAGATGGAGGCGCCAGCTTTCGACCGGTCGCCTCAGAGAAGTGGATATATTTTAAGTTCTAAACGCTGCTAACTCACGATGATTAATCATGCTGGGCCAGAGCTTTCACCCACTAGATAACAGTACAGCTGTCAACAAACTGGAATTACACACCACAGAGTCAGAGAGAGCTTTGGTCTCATCAGACTCATTTTGTGGTGAGATTTGTGGTTGTTGCATGAAGGAGGTCCTCTGAGAAAACAGGCTGGAAACCTCTGATCTTGGGAAGAGCAACACTCTTTCCTCCAATCATCTGAACACCGATGAATGTGTCTTTTAAAGGGGCAACAAGCGACTTTGTTGGGGAGTGAGACCAAAACAAAAGTGTGTCATGATTGACAGTTTCTTCTACCTATGCTCACTGTCCGCTACGGCTCTGAGGTAAAAGCGCAGACCTATATCTGAATACAAGCAGTATAAAGGACAAGAGCAACAACTTTATGGTTTTCCAGAGCAAGTCTGAAGGAGCTTTCATTGCAGTAACACTAGATAAGAATAATGATGTTTCTCCTCGTTTTGTCCCTTGCTTTACCCGCTTTGTTTGCCGTTCAATGTGGCTCTTTTAGTGGTGAAATGTGTTCCCGGTCATCTTCAAATGAACACTTCCAACTTCCACCATTTCCCTTCACCGGGAGGGAGGGCCATGGCTCTGTTCATGAAGGAAGAGGAGCTTCACGTGCACGAACATGCATGTAGAAGGAGACCACCTTTGTAAACAAAGGCCTCGATATCAACACAGAGAGACGGTGTGTGACGTCATGCTACGTTCCGGATGGAATTACACATCTAGAGCTTCACATTGCACATTTTTAATTCTTTCAACCTAGAAATGAACAATTTTCACTTGTTGCTCCTTTAAAGCCACATTACTGAACTTTAGCTTATTTTCTCGCTGAGGCTGGAGCCAAACAACACCAAAGTGCTGTACAACTGGGAGAGATAACATTAAAATAAAAGGGGGACAAAATGACAAAAAAACAGATCCTAACAATGAAAAGACAAGCATGAAGCTAATATTCAACAAGAAATACAAAAATTCAGTCTGGTTAAAAAGCTTGAGAGTTAAAAATAGAGTTTAAACTACATCTTAAAATGTCCATGGTAGGTGTCGTCTATGAACGGGAGACTGTTCCACATTGGGGCAAGAACAGAAAAACCTTTGTCCCCTTTAAGTTTCTGCCTGGACCTCAGGACAAGGAGCAAGGGGTCAGCAGATCTCAGCGATCTAGAGGGAACATGTTGAGTAAAAAGATCAGGGAGAAAAGAGGAGGGATAGCCCATTTAAAGACTAAAAGTGAAGTAAAAGGAAGTGAAATGCTGCTGTAAAAGTGACACAGAGTTCAGGAAACAAACCCTCAGGAGTAGCAGAGATGTACACACTGAATGTTATCAAAATTAGTCACAAATATATTTTTAAGTTACATAAGTTACAGAATTTCAAGGTGTTTAATCATCAAATTTAGATTTACATTATTTTCTAATCCATAATCAGCTGGTAAAGTCCAAAAAGACTGAGGTCGCCTTTCCACCTGACCGTCAGCTAAATGTCCTGATCCAGTTTGTGTCGACTGGTCCTCCACTTTCTGCTGACTCACCAAAAAAGTTTGCACGAGAAATGGAGAATAAAAGTGAAACATTTTCCATTCCTCCAGCAGGCCACGTTATTTTTACACCATTTTGGGCTTAATCATAACAGGACCACTAGTAGATGTGATGCCTCTAGTTTAGCAGCAGCAGCATGTGTAATTTTTCTCACCGACAGTACGTTGTTACACAAACATGTCGCTTTAAAGCAATGATGAGATTAAAAGCTGTACATAGAGGACTTCCAATCATTAAATAACTCCTCACTGAATCAATTATCCCATGTCACTTAAACAAACGATCTCTATTTAAAAGTTGACGTGGATGAAATTAGCCACACAAAATGAGCTTTCACAGTCTTCATCATGTGACCCATGAGGGAAAGTGAGTCAGATGCTATACGGGGTGGCTCCTGCAGACGGAGACGGTGAATGTTCTGCTTTTGTCCAGCAGCGCGATTTTTTTTATTGTGAAAAGCACAACAATAAATGATGTAAGAGGAACGAGGGTAAAATAACAGAGAGAACTGTAAACATGTCATTTCAACTAAAACAAAACACAATTCATAAACTCAACAAGCACAAACACAATCGGTTCATGTGTAAAATGAAGGAGCTGAAGCAGAGATCAGCCAACACTTTCTCCTTATCATTAGCATCAGCGTACTGAACTTCTGTCTGTTCCTCTTCTTCCATCCACAGCTGATCCTCCAGTCTCCTTCCGTTCCCACAATCATCTCCTCCACTGGCCCCCTGCGCTACTCCCTCTCTCTCTCCTCGCTCTCCTTCCTCTCCTCCTCCTCTATCTCAAGGCTTGGAGGTCGTCCAGAGGGTGAGAGCTCTCACCCGCCTGGAACAAACACACAGAAATAGACAGCAGCAGTGAAAGAGAGGAAGGGAAGTGGCCGGATGGTTGCTTTTCTACTTATCGCAGAGCCTGAATGCAGCGGGGACACGCTGTGCATAATGTGTCTTAACTGATTTCAAACTATGAGACTGAGCTTCCACACGGCTGCTTCACAGGAACATTAATAATGGAAATGAAAAGATGGGATATTTAGGAATGAGGCCCAGTTATGTTTTATAGTGTAGTGAGTTCTGGTTAACAGTCAGAGGGGGGGTTATGTTGTAAGTCTACAAGACATATTTTACACAGTGATCCAACCAAGTTCAGGAGGAGATTTCAGAAATTAGTTAGAAAAAAGGGGGAAATTCGGAGAAATGACCGTGTTTATCAGTTGCATTCCTCAGTTGCAACACAGTGATCTACTCAAAAAAGAAGGCATGGATTATTATTTCATTGTATTCAGTAAAAAATATTACCTGATGATGTCATCTTACACAACCAACATCCAACACATAAAGCAAACCTACAATTTCCTTCTGGGATTATTAAAACGTTTTTCATTTATTTTTTTCATTTATTAATTTAATTATGACTGTTATAAGCTTTGTTCATCTTTAGATAGATAGATAGATAGATAGATAGATAGATAGATAGATAGATAGATAGATAGATAGATAGATAGAT
>JBBDHI010000009.1:6110119-6125980 GCA_037177115.1 Craterocephalus stercusmuscarum | reverse complement strand
ATGGACAGGCCATAGCCAGTTAATCACAAAATGGTTTTGATATATTGATTAGATTACCAGTGAAACACAGGTCAAACAAACAATGAGAGGAGCAGTAACATTTAAAAAGATTTTTTTCTCCACCTTCAGCATCTTTGCTCTTCTCTCCTCCTCCCTCAGCCATCCTGCGAGCTCGTTCCTCTTCCTCCTGCTGCTTCTGCTGGATTCTCATGAACAGGACCCGCTGTGCAGGAGGCAGGAAATCAGGAACGGAGATTCCTCCCTGATTGGCTGAGGCTCCATTAGCGGAGCCTTCTTGGCTACTTGATGGGTTGGTAAATTTCCCTGTCCCTCCCCGGTCGTCCATGCCAGTAAAACCCTGGTAGTTGTCACCTGACGGGGAAACAAGCAGCACTCAGTCATTCAAACAAAATGAAAATGACGGAGCAGGACGCAGTTATCTGCCTCTGAAACTCACCTTCTTGCACCACTCCCTCCATCTTCATTCCCTCCTGCTGACCGAAGAAGTTGTTGAAGAAGTTTCCTCCGCCCTGAGGAGGACCCGGGGGCATTGGAGGACCATCACCGGACCCAAACCCTCCCATCATGGGTGGCCCACCGGGCCCCATGCCCGGGGGTCCCTGGTTCATGCCAAGATTGGGACCCATGTTCTGCCCATCAGGGGACATCATGCCGGGAGGCGCGGGGAAGCGTGCTGGGACGGCACCGGGGGGTCCTTGGGGTCCAGGAGTGGCTGTTTGAGCCTGGTTGCCACTGGGCGCCTGACTTCTGAGGCAAAGGGGAAATAGTTAATCAAAATTCACCAAGCAGATGTTCATTAGGAATTTAACTGTTACAAAACAGCTGTTATCTTATTTTTTGTACACAATATGTACAACATATAGGGGGCAAAAAAAGGGGTGAGGGTGAAACGATCTACAGTACAGTACAGATGTTGGATAACTTAAAGAGAAAGCTGAGTTAAAAAATCATATTTTAATTGATTAACATCCACTTCCTGTAGTTTCTAAAACCTGCCACTTAATAATCTGATTCATCTTTACAGTTACATCTCAAGATCTCCAGGTATATTTACCAAACGTCCACAGATCCTTCTGATCTTCATCTAAGAACTTCGGGCGCATTCACACCGGCACTGTTGGGTCTGCTCTAAATGAACCTTGGTCCACTTCCACACACGCTGCATTTCTGTATTATGAACAGACATTCCCCCTCTGATGAGGACTAGTGAAGCGAACTCACATTCAGGTTATTGGGAACTTTGCGTGGTTCGCTTGCAGCGTGAATGCAAACAGTCGTAGCGCAACATGGCGGATTCTTTGTTGCCTCTCCTGCTGCTCAAACTGCGTTGGGTTTGAACAGTGAAGTAAAAACAGAAACACCAAGACTGCATAAACTTTTGCTGCTCTATCATTTACTTGTGAGAATCCAGCCAGTTCTGGCCAATCAGAGAACCCGACCTTGTTCCTTCTTCGCATGTGGTCGTTGTTCAGGCAGCTTTGTTGCAGCTTAAAAGCAAATCAAAGCAAATTAAGGTGCAAAGCTTTCTGCAACTCCTCGCCCGATCAAACCGGGTCCCCCATACAATCCTGGTGTGAATGCGCCCTTAGTCTAACTCTAGATTACATCAGTACGTATAGTTTTTATTTTGAAAATACAGATGTTATTCTGAAAGTTTGTGGGCCGATCTCTTACCTAACAGCCAGCTTCTGAGCCAGCTGCCCCGTCGGCTGAACTTTGATCTCAAACAGAGAAGGGATCTTCTTGCAGCCTCCACCACCACCTCCACCTGGAGGTGGAGGACCCATGTGAGGAGGAGGGGGGCCGCTGGGGTTTGGGGGTGGCCCTCCTGGGAAGGGACTTCCATCGGGACAATGGAGAGGTGGGCCAACATTGGGGTTTGGCCCAGGGACTGGCACTGGAACTGAGGGACCTTTGCCAACAATTGGGACCTGATTAGGTCCAGGAAGACCCCCAAAGTCACTAACTGGTGGCCCACCAAAATCCCCAGGCCCTGCGTTGGTGTCCATTGGAACAGGCCGAGGGGGAGTAGGGAGGAGGCCGACTCCAGGAGGGGGCTTAGGAAGAGGGTTGATGCCCTGCTTCTTCAGTTCCTCTACCTCCTTCTCATCCTCAGCTCCCGCCTCTGCATCCTCTGCAAGCATCTGCAAAAAGAAAAATCCAAAAATAAATCAGTGTGACATGTTTTAAGGCATTGGTTCCCAAACTTTTTCATCCATGACCCCCAAGATGACACATATTGATGTTCATGACCCTCCATTCAGTTATTAATTACATATCAGACGGGTCGTCCTGCAGGATCCTCTACATATACGGCTTGAAAACAGCCTGTCTTCATAAATAAGGATGAATAATGTGGATTTATGTATCAATGTAATCAAGAATTAAGGTGTTAAATTTAGATGTATCTCTTCATTAATGGTTTGATTATGAAAGCCATGATAAAAATCCCAAATTTATTTAATAAATGTCTTTTTTTTTCATTTTTCCCAATTATCTGGTGATCCCCTAAAATGATGTTGAGACCCACATTTGGGTCCTGACTGACAGTTTGGGAGCCACTGTTTTAAGGTATGTTTATAACTATAAACAACTACATTTAAATGAGTTGAATGTATATCCTTCACTTGATGCTATACGGCCGTTGGCACTATGACTGAAAGCAACCCCACCTTGTTGAGCAGCTCCCGGGTGTCGTCATTGAGGTCTTCGTGGGAGAACATACACTCATCTCCGTTGACACAATTCCCTGTGGTGTGGAAAAGCTTACAAGGAAATTCACGTATAATGGAAGTTAAGGAGGAACACACACAAAGAGATAAATTCAAGACTTTCTACTAACACCTTCATCTGATCTCTACAAAGAGACGGGCCATGCTAGTTTATACGCACAGATATGATCACTTGTGCTAATTAAGGTCATCTCAATGTGGGCATCAGTAAAGGATATCATGCATGTAAGGACAATGGTCGGCTCTGGCGCAGAATCCAGTGATGTAGAATTTGCATAGCTCCTTCTTCTTTGGCAGCTCGATGTCGTGGCTGAAGTTGCAGTGGTCCCCCTGGTGTTGGAAAGGTTTTGGTAAAATGTGCATTTGGGGGATTGAAAACTGAGAAGACTGACAGCCCAATATTAAATGTGGCCCTAAGAGCTTTTACCCTCCTAAAGAAATAGTTTGAAAGAATTACTGCAATCTAAAGGAGAAGATGAGCATAGAAATTACTCAATTTTCCAAGTACAGTTGTGAATAGAAGTTTGTTTATACAATAGTTTTTGGGACTAACGTGTTAACATGTACGTTAAAGGCACGGTGTGGAACTTTTGGCCCAAACATCAGCCTAATGTGAGTAAACATGGATATTTCTGGGGTCGGTATACAGTGTTTCACGCGTGTCGGCACTCCGAGGGGGCTGACATCTTCAGAAACCTGACATTGTAACTTTACAGGAGTGGATCCGTCTCTCATGGGATCATGTGACCTGCAGGGCTTTGCTTTAAGGCTCCCTGTTTACAAACAGAGGCCTCTGCTTTGTGCTACTTTTTCCTCCTCTTCCATTTAAGGTTTGTCACGGCTGAATGAAGTAGGAAGGTGAAAATGTGTGTGAGGAGTCCAGAAAGAGAAAAACCGTTTAATTTTGAGGGAAGTTACAGGTTTAATCCCCAAGTGGCCAAAAGTTACACAGCATCCCTTTAAAATTCTGATTTGGTCTGATTAACAGAATTATCCTTTTTTTCCTTGTGTCTGAGGGGAACTCCAAATTATTTACCCTCGGAACACATTAAAACATGAGAATGTTTTTTTTAATGCATTTGTAAATATATGAGGAATTTCTAATGAAAACAGACCGTTAAGAAAAGTGTCACGGATGCAGCGTAAGAACATCTGTTCTGTCATATCCTTCATGCATTTCATGAAAACAGAGGGAAAATTTGAGTCGGCCTACCCAAGTACATCTCCCCTCGATGTAGTACTTGCAAATGGCCTTTCCTTTCTTATCCTGGTGCTTGTCGTTCTGGTTCCTCCTCCCTAGTCCAGGCCCATCACCTCCACCTCCGTCCTGAATGAAACAACCAGCAAAAACATTAGTTTCAGTGCATGTCTCACCAGTCAGATCTCTTAACAGCTCCAGAATATTTACCCCGTTGTCCATGTCTCCGTTGTTGTCATCATCATTCCCCATATCGCCTCTTCCTCTGCCTCTGTTCCGACCTTTTCCTCCTCTCATCATACCCCGTCCTCCTCTGCCTCGGCCTCGCCCCCGGCCTCCTTTACCTCCTGGTGAGAAATGAAGCTTGAGTAAAACATTGCGAGGCTGTAAGGCACTTTGGCTTGCCTTGAATGGCAGCTGAACTGATGATGATGATGATGGAGGGAAAAAACACACACAAACCTCTGCCTCTGTCTTTGGACTTTTTGTACTGATTGAGTTCTTTAGAGTAGTCATCGTAGTCATCATCCCCCATGTTGTCATAGTCATCCTCTCCGTACTGTAAAGATCCACCATAAAATTGAACTTTAGCAGCAGTGGGGAACAAAATGAAATGCAGACAACCCAAGGCTGAATCATTGGGTTGAGTTAACTGTGGGAAATTATAACGCAGCGTCTGTGGTGTATGAGCAACGATAAGTTTTAGGGGTGGGAAAATTGGATCGAAAAATCAAATATCTCGATTTTTTTTATTTTACAATTTAAAAATCTTTTTCAAATAAATGCAAAAAATGTTTTAAAGAATTTTTTATATTATTATTTCATTTTTTTACTTGTTGGGCATTATAGTAGCATAATGTTGGTCTGGCTACTGGTCTGGCTATTTTCCAAATTGAAAAAAAAAAGCAAAAAGATTTTTATTTATTTTTCCAAAAAATCTGCAATATTAAAGAATCACAAGAATTGCAATTTAAATTGAATCGGCACCCAAAAAAATCTTAAAGGAATCTAGAGGAAAGGATTTTGTCCCGGCTCCAACAGGTATTGCTGCATTGCCAGAAAAATAATCCTTTTGTTCTTTGAAGATCAACCCGACTTGTCTGGACTGAACCATGGACGAAATGGCAATCGGGTCGATTTCTGTCTCAAATTTATTTTTCAACAAAAGAGCAAACACACAAACTAACGGAAGAAAAGAACATTTCCTTACACAAAAAGGCACAGAGCACCATTCGCAGGTCACAAAAATTACCTCCATGTCATCTCCGTATCCGTCTCCATCATCGTTGTCCGCGCCCATCTTTCCCCCTCCCATTCGCCCTCCTCGCCCTCGGCCGCCTCCTCTTCCCCTCCTCCCTCCCCTCATCCCTCCGCGGCCTCTCAGGCTTTTCATGCGACCTCTGCCCCCTGCAGAGACACAGAGACAAGAACCTAAACAAGAGCCAGAAGGCAGCAGAGTCGAACTGTCAATAACGTTTCTGGAGTTTTGACTGATAGAGAGACTGTTGGTGAATATGCTCCGTTGTGACCTGCAGCAAACAGAAAAAAATCTATTTATAAACAAAATTGTTTAAATATTAACTAATTTTCCTATTCACTTGTCATAAAACAGCCATTTCACTTTTCTTTTTTTTAAATTTTTATTGTTATCCAATATTGTCTACTTCAGGAGCCTGATCATGTTTGGCTGGAGTGAAAACTGGATCAGGACTGGATTCCATTCGTTTTTAACCAAGCAGCTGAAAACGTACCTCGTCCACCGCGGCCGCCTCCTCCCTCCTTGGCCTTGCGGTACTGGTTGAGCTCCTTTGTGAAATCGTCATAGTCGTCATCCCCCATGTCTTCGTCTTCCTCCCCTTCAAAGTTGTCTTCATCGTAATCATCGTAGCCTCCGTAGCCCTGCTTATCCATCTTCATGTAACCACCTTTCTTTGAGCCGCTGTAGCCCCCGTGAGACTAGAGACAGCACAGCAGCGGCTTACTCAAGAGAATAAAATACTTTTGAAAAGTCTGAGATCTGTACAAATATCAGGCAGTTGTGGGGGGAATAATAGTTATTAAAGACTCACAGAAGGGGGATACTGGGGACTGTACTCTCTATACTTCCTCTTCTCACTCGGACTGTAGTCCGATTCATCGCTGAAGTCAGAGTGATCATCATCAGAGGAAGCATGACGCTGCAGAAGAGGCAGGCAAACTTTAAACAGCAGCAAACCTCATATGTTTGTTGGAATAACCCGAAGAAGAACAGATCTTCAGCCTTTCGGCTCTCTGCAGATATTCTCACCTTATGTTTTGATCTGCGTTTCTTCTTCGACCTCCTCTTTTCCCTTTCCCGCTCCCTTTCTTTCTTCCGCTTCCTCTTGCGCCGGTGGGACCTCTCATCGTCCGACTCGCTGCTGGCGTGGCGCTCCCTGCTCCGTCGCGGCCTTTCCGCCGTCCCTTCCCCTGCTGCTTCGCCTCCTCCACCCGCTTCATCGCAGCCGTCTCCGCCTTGCGCCGCTGCTGTGGACACACCTCCACCCACCTCTTCCTCCTCTACGTCTCCCCCATCGTCCTCCAGCTCACCCTCCTCCAGCTCTCCATCTTCTGGCCTGGATTTTTTTTTTTTAAAGGGGAGCAAAAAGAATGACGTCACATTAATATTTCAGTCTGTCAGCTGTCTGTGAAGTTTTCCGATAAAATGTAAAAGTTAAAGCAAAAGGTGATAAAATTAACATGTAGGAAAAGAAGCTGCATAATGGAATCACAGGAAAATGAGTACAGAGGATCGGTTTTACGCCAACGCCAACAAAAAACATGAAGTTATGTCATGTTTTAAGTGAGAATGATCTGAAGAATTGTTGTTTATATATCTTTATGTTGTCCAAGTAAAACAGTTTATGAATTTATGAATTGAAATTAGGGCAAACTAAAAAACCAGGCTGAAATATTAAAAAATACATCATCTGAACAGTGTTCAAGGAAGAATACTTTTTCCCTAAACTAAGAGTAATACTTACAAAAATCTGAATCATGGAAGGAAAAATAATTATTTCCCAATTTTACATTATAGTCTATAGTCTTACTTTTATTTATCTGATAAAGAACAAATTATCTCCTTACTCCAGACACTGTGCGCTCCATTTGGAAATTCATGTTGGAGGTATAAAAGATTATTTACTGTGCCTTGAACTTGTCTATTTACACAGCAGCTGTTGAAACTGTGGCTGATAACTTCTATAACTTCACACTTGCATACCCTTAAATAGCGTAAATAAAAAAATATCCAGAGGCCTTGAGAATTAACCGCACTACTCAGAGAAATAACACACCAGTGTGGTTTCAGTGGATAGCTTCATACAGCGTCATACACCCTCACACACCTTATTATAAGCATGCTATTGGTTTAATCACTCGTGTAACTTCTCACCGTGTGGAAATGTGTGTCAAAACTCACGAAACAGTAAAGTTTCCAATTTTTTGCAGTTTTCAAAAAGTGAAATACGATGTCACATTAATCAGGATTCATGCACAAAATAAACCTTATGTTTTAACTTTTCTTTTTTTATATATCAACCATATACAATTGTCTTTTTGAGAAATTGCTTAAAAACTAGACTGTGTGGTGTTAGCTGTGCATCCACACACACGCTAAAGGTGAAACCACTGAAAAACCCGAGGTGAAAGGAGCTGCTTTAGTCTCAGTGTTTGAGGGGCAGAGAGGATTTACTGAAGAGGTCTCACTCCACACCGCAGCCCTGAAATCCTTCTAGAAAAACTACCAATTCAATCCAAATACACAAACAACAACAAGTGAAGGTAAAGCAAAAACAACAAAGTTTAGTAACAATGAAAAGTCGCCGTAATAATCACTCACTGTTGCACCAACTATGTCCTGGCTCTCCTACAAAAGCCAACACCCAAAGCAGGCCGGCAACTAGTCTGCAGCCGACTCGGGGTGAGGCCTGTGGGCAGGATGATGCGGAGAACTCCATTTATTGACTGAGATTCCGACTGCCTGACAAGACTAGACTTCTCAAAGACAGGTTTGTCCAACTGCACGCAGAGTACACAGTGAACCGAGACAGAGCAGGTGGTGGGGACAGCCAATGTGCTTTGAGGTAAAATGTCAGCTGCACTGTATGCGAACACTGAACTGCACCACATCCTCGGCAGATCACCTTCCTCACGCTCAACAATTTGTGCCTAATCTCTTCATCACGCCGCATTCACCTGTAGAAACCTCTGAAACACAGCCATCAGTTATATTAAAACTCATTTTAGGTGTACAACTGTGTTTTCTGACGCCAATTTTCCACAATTAATGTTTTTGAGCGTGGCATCAAAGTTACATCAGAGGTCAGGGCTGTTTCTGGGACTTCAGGTATCTCTGGAAATAAATAATGAGATTAATTTTGGTAGGAGATGAACAAGTCAATATTTAAAAAGTAAAAATGACAGATCGCAGTCAACAATTTACCACTCGATCGGCCAGTTTTCTAGTCTTCTTTTTTTGTAGAGGACAACTCAGAAAAAAAGAAAATATTAACTAAACATTTCTCTGCAATGTAAGACAGAAAAGCAATAAAACTTCATAAAATAGTTCCATGTACTGCTATTATCCTTTTCTGATTTTATTCGCTTCAAAAAATAGTATAGCAATAATCCATGTAGACTTCCCAATCAAACATTGCCAACTTCTTAACTATATGAATCCAAGGAACCACCAACACATCTCCATAACCAAATTACTCCTCCAATGCTGCCACACAGGCCAGTCACAAGGAAATCTCTCATGTAACACAGGAGGGCTCTGTATCATACGGTAGCACAGGGATTTGGCTGCATTATAGAGGCAGGTTGTTGTGAATGGGGGGTGGCTCAGATTCACTATGGACAGAAGCCGGTGGCCTCTCAGGCCTGTTGAAATGTTATACACACATCACCTGCTGCCAACAATGTCCAGGTTTGGAGAAAAAATAGGAACACAAACGAACTCCGACCAGAAATCTCAGAACTCAGGTCAGGTATCAGATCAAACCAGCAAAAACTTTTAAGAGTTCAACCTGTTGTTCTCTACACAAACTATTTACTAAATAGACCTGTTGAGAGGAAAAATGTTAACTCAATCAATTATGAAACCTTATATGAGTAGCAGAAAAAGTCTAGGCCAGTTCACTACCTGCGATCCAAGTAAAATATGCCAATTTCCATCTATATTCTTGAAAAATAACCAAACTGTAGAATTTATTCAACCTCCTGTTAGCAGACACCCATGAGAAGTTCAGCAGAGAACATTATTCCACTCAACTAAGGATTACCATGCATTATGGTACATTATTAGCTCAATGGTTGAGTCCATAACTATTAACTGTATAAGCAAAGGGCCATGATTAAAATTCTGAATACTTACTGTGACAAGTTTTCTTCACATTTTGCACTGAAAACCATAAAGAAAAAAAACATTTCCTAACCTTTCACAAAGGTGGATTAGTGGGGTTTGTGGGACTTGGAAGTGGGGCCAACTAGGAAGAGCAAATTTTCCGGTTGGGCACTTAGGAAGAGGGAACTTTGTGTTTGACTTGAAACACACTTTTTGGGATGCTTTGCATACGTTTTTAAACACTGGGGGGGCTTATGTGGATGTCTGGGACGAGTCAGTGTGGGTACGACTGTGAATAAAAGGGACATGTTAGACAAACATACGTCACCATTACAAACAACCGATTCCTCTTAAAATTAAATATTTAAAAATCGTTTACAGAATCATTTCAAAGCACTTAAATAACTAACGTATGCTTTTTTCAGACTATATTTAGGTCTAGGTTGGTCATCTAAGAACACTTAAAAGTGCGTAGTTAGATTAACAATAGCTGTTTAGAAAGGCGAACGGAAGGAAGACTGCGTATTTCTAGATTAATTAAAAACTCAATGTAATTTAATGTTTTTCTTTAATAGTTAGTGGTTTAGTCTATTTCAGACGTTATAACGCAAATCAACCGAACTATTAGCCCGTTAGCTTAGCGCCTAGCTTACCAAACATTATCGTTGGCAACATTAGCTGAAAAGAAGCTAATGTTAGCCTAAGACCAGGCCACACCGTTGACAAAGACGATCGTTTGGATTTTTTTTTCCACCTGCGACTTAACAGCAGTTGTCACAAGCACATAGACACACTACTTCACTAACGCTGAATAATTTGTTGTAAACGATGGGCAAATAATTAAACGATGCCTTATAGTCGTTGATTTGTCGTGTATGGCGATGAAATTATAAATGATCAGCTGTGTGGACCTCGTCTTTTTTCCTTCAGACAAGTTCGCTGCAGTCGATTGATCGTTGATTGTGATAACGTAATAAAATACAGGGAACCACGTTATTCCAGGTGCTATTAGGCCTCCCAGTTGGCGTTGTCGTGTAAACATGGCCGTTCTCTTTACCTCTGTACTCGTTTTCCAGAAAAGGCGAGTTTAATCCCTTTGACAGAAAAAAAGGAAAAAGAAACCTCTGGCTTTTGTGTAAAAGCACAGGACAAATAAATAATTTCATTTAAATATGATTGTAGAATTACTCGACCTTTCGTCAGTCAGGAGACTGTTGTGTTCGTGGTTGGTAGTTGGGGAGTTTGGATGGACAGTCATGCTTTCCACAGCCATTTCCTCTAGCTACATTGAGGTGCAAAAAATTACAACTCGACACTGGAATCTACTGGCTTATGCGTCACTTCACTAGGATCTACTTGTTTTGGTTTAGGAAGAGATTCAGTTCATAGAAGGCAACTCTCCACTACAGTTGTAAGAGAAATTTGCTGAAATTGAATCCTGACGTTCTCCGTCCTACTGTAGCGATGTGAAATGACGACTGGCAAACTTAAAATGGCTGCCCATCTTCTCCAAACGGGGATGGGGCGGCGTTTCCGAAAGGGAAGTCGTGACGTATAGACCTCACGGAAATTACCGAGAGAGAAAATGTTATTGGGTAAATTAAGCCCTGAGTTTGACTAGCAGGCGCGTTTTCAGACTCGTAGACTAGTGTCGAATTACACTTAAGAAATGCTAATTACCTGAATTAATTGGTCTTAAAAAATAATAAACACTTTTTATATATATAATCTACTCAGTCACAAAAATTGGGTTTAAAAACATTTGGATTTCTAAACATCTCAAACCTGTTAGGATGAACACTGTCTCGCTTGTGAATTCCTGGGATAGGCTCCAGTATTGCCTTCATCGGACTCTAATAAAACTAGGGGTCATGATAGAATACATCAAGCAATACCATTATTTTTAAGGTCTGTTTGCGCAATGTTTTACATATAATCCATTCCTATAAACCCAATCAAACAGATTAATTTGATTGTTAGAACTGAGTAAATCATATTTCTTAACAAGACATGCACATCTCTAGATATCAGTGGTCAACGTGTGGTAGTTTTATTAGACAGACTGAGAATATTCATCATGTTTACATACCATGGTAGGAATCCACGACAAATTATCTTGCGGTTTGCAGAAGAGTCCAAGACTACGCCGAGGGAATAATTAGCCCAACTCCATTTTGCACAAAGCTACACAATGAGGGAACAAAAGTAACTGCATAGCTAATTGGGCTATGTTTACTCTCTTGTGTAGGTTTATACACTAGCAACAACACAAGTGGTTGTACAGTTACCCTGTTATTATTAGTGTTTAGACAAGTCCTAGAAACAAGTGATGTGATTAACATTATTACTTTAATATGTAAGAATATGATAAAATTAAATTATTTGAATCTTGAAAATTAAATATCTTAACATATCAGAAATAGACTGAGAAAATGTATGCAAAAAAACTGAAATAGAAATTCTTTAGACAAAAGGAGGTGGGAAACTCGTCCATTGTTATGTCTAGTGACGTAATCATTAAGCGCCCATTAAGCGGGACGCTCGAGTCGTTTGAACCGTCTGGAGCTGTAGCTGCACAAAAAAGGAATTTATACCACAGCTAACGTCTCCGGAGTTAATATAAATTTCCGATATGATCGAGAAGGAGGACCCGGTCATCAGCGAGGAGGAAGCAGCACAGTATGATCGTCAGATCCGATTGTGGGGGCTGGATGCCCAGAAGAGGTGAGTTAGCCCAGTTAGCTTTCACGGCTAATCGGTGCTGCGGAAGGTTGGACTTGTTGCACTCTTTATGCACCGGTTTTGAGCAAGATGGAATACACCTATTAATTTGGATATATTTTGAAGATATTTTTTTTATTACAAACAAACGCAGATTTAGTTTAGACCTATGATATGCACTTGCTACTGGGCAACATTTTTGTATGATCCATTCAGTTAGCATGAACAAAGACTATTGAGACCCTCAGAGGTTGCTCAAAGGGACTCCGTTGTAAAAAGGATTGATTTAACATAAAATTTGCATCTATATAAAAATGGTCACTACATTTTAGCCGTAAAGAAAATGTATTAAATGCACATGTCAAAGGTGCTTTTCTCATTTGCTATAAATGAATGAAACGTTTAATTTCCTTGCATGTTTTTTTTTTTATAATCATGGCGTCTTAACGTTAACTGTGTCACAGGTTGCGTGGGTCCCGTGTGCTGCTCGCAGGGTTAAGTGGTCTTGGAGCTGAAGTGGCCAAGAACTTAATCTTGGCTGGAGTTAAAGGTCTCACCTTGCTGGATCATGAAAAGGTACACACATGCTCATACATCCTGCAAACTTTAGCTAGAGAGCAGCTTTGATGTCAAGAGTCCATGAAACAATGGATTAACAAAAGCCCTTTTTGTTGAGCATCAAATCAAATCAAATTTTATTGATAAAGCACATTTCATGCAAAAACCATAGAAAGTGCTCTACTTAATAAAAACTACTTAAAACCATGAGAATATCGCTTCTTTTACATACAATCACCCATGTACACTCACACCCAAACAAAGCAAAGGAACCACCCTATTATACATACAAACATAAACTCCCATTCCTAGATAGTCTTTTAACTGAATGTATGTATTACAACAATCTATTCTAGTAGAAGTAAAAGCACACATCAGCATCTTCGTGCTGTTAAGAAAGATCCTATCTTTAAACATCTCTGATATATAAAATAAATTTCAGCTCAGAATTGAAAAGGACACAGATTTCTCCCACACTTTAAAGTTTTCTGATTTTGGTCAGATGGTCTCCCTCCTTTCTTCAGGACCGATAATGAAAACATCAGTCTTGTCCTGGCAAAGCTCTAGGAAGTTCTGCCGTCCACTTTATATCTAAAATACAGTTTAAAAGTACAGTAACTGGCAATAAGTAATCAGGTGACATGGAGATGTAAATCTACATAAAATCAATTACATGGCAACAACTACTACAGATTGAAAAGAACAGGATCTAAACTATTTTCAGAACTGTAATACCACCTTTGTCCTCCAGGTGGGGCCATTGGCAAAGTAATGGCCAGCGAAGAAATTATTTGCTGTTCTGTAAACATGTTCTGTAATCATGGCTAACATAACAGCACCTAAATTCTGTCATCATTTTAAAGATGATTTATTGATGCATCAATTTTACTATGTAAAAATGTCCAGGGAGGAGCCAGCTCTTTAATGATTAATTATCATTCAATTCTGTTCATTTTATGAAGGTTTTTTTCAAGTATTTTCCTTGGACATTGGCTGCATTTTCACTTAATTTTACACCAGTGTTTCCACCTGACCACTGAAGGTTTATTTGTTTTTTTAAATTGCTTACAACTGACCTGCTGAAAAAAATGGACATCGTTCAGGAGATGAACCAGTGTTTTATCTGCACATGACAAGCAATTTAGTAAAAAAAAAAAACTACTTTCAACATTATATTTGGACACGTTATTTGTAATTTTATTTCCATATATTTGGTTTCATCTTTGTAAATGACATTAATAACATTTTGATATTCATAATAGTAATTTTGGACCGATAAGGTGATTCCTGGGGGATGCTGAAAACAGATGGTGACCAACTGTGCCAAAATGGCCGTTCTGGAGACCTCACCTAAACTATCTGTGCTGAAAACCTTTCTCATTTAGTTCTTGTTAGCTTATTCAGAGATAATGACCCCATATTTTACTATGTCTTGATAGAAGTTTAGAGCTATGACAGCATCCTTCCAAAGGGATATTTCTGCTCTGTGGTATCTTCATTCATTCCTCACCAGTAAATATGCTGTTTATTACCAAATCCTCCTTTACTGAGACTTAAAAAGTCTTCAAATAGACCTTGTGGTTCCAGAGACAAGCTCATATAATTGTCGATGTCTACCTTAAAAAACTTGCACAGGGCTCAAGGGTTATTAGGGGAAGGAAACTGGGAGAAAAGGCTAACATATGGGTAATGATACAAGAACTGGACTGAAAATAAGCGACGACAGGTTTGATGGAGCTCGGACTGCATCATTACTGAAGTAGTGTTGGATCATCATGTCAGAAAATGGAAGAAAAGGCAGCCAACATCCCAAGAGGGGTTTTATGAGGTTCTTGAAGAAGCCTGGAGAAAGCTTGTCTAAGAGGGTTCAGACTGAAGAATAAAACTGCTGAGACCAAATTCTGACTTTCAGCTAAGCTCTTCAGGACAGCACAATTTTTTTGGCTTCAATTGAACTTTTATTTATACCATTTAATAAATTGTTACACTGTACATATTTAAAGAAATGGCTTGCATGGTTCTGCGCACTGGTTTCATGTTTCCCGTCAGACGTTCAGCGGAACCGAACGGTTGGAAACTTCGTGGAACTTCAGGAAACTGGTGATGTGTTTGAGCTGCAGTCCTTATCCTGATATGAGGTTCCTCGGTGTGTTTTCCACCAGGTGTCAGAGGAGTCATGTCGAGCCCAGTTCCTGGTCCCAGTGACGGCTCAGGGTCAGAACCGGGCCCAGGCCTCCCTGGAGCGGGCACAGAACCTGAACCCAATGGTGGAGGTGCACGCCGACACCGACAGAATTGAAGACAAAGCGGACGACTTCTTTTTGCAGTTCGACGCGGTGAGTGAAGGCAGATGTTCATAGAAGCAGGTTAAACATGGACGGAGAAAGCTATGGATCCAAATGCGTCACGTGGTCCAAGTCGAGATAAACGTAGGTTAGAAATGAAGTAAAGGAATTGTTTTCCATCGTTTTCTGTGTGATCTCTAGCTGATAAGACATGTTCCTCTCGCTCCGAGGCCCCTCAGGGAAAACACTTGCTATAATTTAATCATAGCATCAGTGCAGTTCAGCCATTAGCTCTGCTTCACTCTTCACTCTCCTGTGTTTAGATCTTTTAATCTTTCAAAGACTAGTTTTTGGCATAATTAAGCTTTTGTTTTCCTCTTGCCTGAAGCCAGTAAGACCTGTTACAACTCAGGAATATGGCCGTTCCTACGCTTTGAGGAAACTTTGGATTCCCATTAGAAAGCAAATTAACGCAAACACATGTGGGTAAAGTTTGTGTCATTTGGGATTGTGTTTAGAATATAGTAAAGCTAAGAATGATTGCGTTTTTATTGGAACATATAACAACTTTTATGTAGGAAATGTTACTTTCCTGCTTAGCACTGGACAAAATATGAAAGTTATCAAATATATCAAGACTATCACACAAGACATAAACTGAGGGAATATAGTTTATATTGAGTTAGCTTGTTCTGAGTTAAATGTATCTATTTTTTAGCATTTTGCACAACCGTATCATTTGTTATGGTCATTAAAACGTATTTTTAATTATCTTAATACACATCTACATTAATTTCCGTCAAATATTTTAATGCGCATGTGCTTCTGATTCTTAATAAAAATGTATTTAGCCCCCAAGGCTGTAAATTTAAAGAATCTCTTCATGAATTGAGATTTATTTTTTAGAGTTACTGCAGGGATCAGCTTGAGGATGCTGAGACATCTGTAGGATTCTGTTTCAAGATGGCGGATCTGAAACTG
>JBBDHI010000009.1:6083423-6094016 GCA_037177115.1 Craterocephalus stercusmuscarum | reverse complement strand
TAAGATTTATATGCTGCACCGGAAGTGAATAAATTACATTTTTCTGCACTCCTGAACGCTCGAAAAAGACAAAAACAAGTATTTAAGGTCTTAAAAAAGTGGATTTTGCATGATATGTTCCCTTTAACATGCCAGAGGTAACCAAAGTGCTGTCCAGGGAAATAAACAAAGGCAAAAGCATAAAAGGATAAACGACAATAAAAACAGGAAGCAACAACAGTAAAATAAACAATAAAAAGCAAGAAGATGAGTACGAGCTTAACGATCTACTCTGGATTTAAAGGCCAAAGTAAAACGTTTTCAAGAGAGATTTAAGATCATTTACAGAAAGAGGAAGACCTCTCCAAAGCCGAGGGGCGGCAGCAGCAAAGCCCGCTCACCACAAGACGGGCCCGGAAACAACCAGTAAGTTTAGCTCTAAAAGGACGATGCACATGCAAGAGCTCAGGAATATAAGGAGGTTCCAGATTGTTTAAACATTTAAAAACTAATGATAACATTTTAAAAATAAACGAAACAATCAGGCAGCCAATGAAGCGAGGACGGTACCGGGCTAATGCGCTCACACCGTGAATCTGACTGACTGGATTTATGAGCAAACTGATCGCATCCAATCAAAAGATGATTTAAAAAGCAAGCACACCTTTAACACCTGATGCTTCTACCTGCTGTATCCTCCTTTTCTTTTTTTCCCTCTTCCATCTCTTTTCTCCTCTGTTTACGCCGTTATTTCTTTTGCCCACATCCCTCTTGTCATGTCCAACATTAATATGTAAATTCATAACAGACTAATCTAAAAATAAGGAATAATATGCAATTATTCAGATGGGCCTTAGATGCATAAATAGATGCTGCTGTGATGTTTTCCAAGACGAGTTCAAAATACAGAAAAGAGCAGCTAGAGGGTTCTGAATGCTCACTAAATATAGCAACGGTGTTCTCAGGATCGGCGAAGGGTCGGTTCCAGTGTCCCAGCATGAATTCTGAACATGTTTTCATGTTTTCATGATGATGCTTTTGTGATATTTTGGGTTTAAAATCTACATAAAACTGTAAATATGAACAGAGCAGAGCTGCACAGGAAGTAAATCAGTCAGAACAGGAATAATGAGGAAAACAGCTCAACACAAACATGCAAGCAAACAACTGCATGTGTGTGTGTGTGTGTGTGTGTGTGTGTGTTCAGGATGCTGAGATGAACCGCCTGAACCTCACCAGTCTGTGGTTAAACCCCCTCCTCCTCCCTCATTCTGCTTCAAACTGCTCATTTAGACAAAACGTCCGACGGTGCTCTTGTCCCGACGAGTTGTAAACATCACACACACACACACACAATTTCATAAATTTTCCCTCACACACACAAACACACACACAGACACACACATAGACAGTTATAAGAGGGAAGCAACCCCTGAAACCTGCTGCATCCTGGAGCTGTGCGATCATGTCTGAGAGACGGGAGGTGACGTCATCTTTGTTTATGTGCGCAAGGCGGGATGGAGAGGGAGAGCGCGAGGTGTGTGTGTGCATGTGTGTGTGTGTGCAGGGGGGGGGTTGCTGTCAGCTCCTCACGCGATGAGGAGCGCTGAGGGAGGGAGGAGCGCGACAAGCCGAGATAAGGAGATAACAATGACACAGAGCAGACAGCAGGGGAGGAACAGCGGCGAGTAAAAGCAGCATTATTGAGGTTTGTTCGGCTCAATAAAGTTTTCTTTAACGTTTATGTGGAACAAAAAGACACTGAGGATGATGAAGAGAACAGAAACGGAGAAGAAGGAGGACACGAAGACACGAGAAGGAAGGAAAGTGAGACGGGAAGATGGAAGAGAGGAACTTTAGACACGAGAATGAGATGAAAGTAAAAAAGAAACTTTATTGTTCACGGGAGGAAAAAAACAGGAAGAAGAGAAACTTAATTCACTCTCACACCCCAGAATATTGATCCGTCTTCACCACAGCCTCACACACAAACACAAACACACACACATGTGCACGTACGCATGAATGCAAACATGCATGTTCATCCAGCACAAGCTGATAAGGTGTGTGTGTGTGTGTGTGTGTGTATGTGTGTTTGTAAGAGGAGATGAGAGGAATAATCAATGCAGCTCCTCAGGTAAACCCAGAAAAACTCCTTTACAGTTTGCACAACAACAAAGATCAGCCCCGCTTACCGCTCTGCGCAGCGCTGTGGCGTTGAATTCGTCCCCGATCCTCCTCAGCTGGGTGGCCACTCTCCTGATCTCCATCTCCTGCCCCCGCTGCGCCGGCGCTGAAGCCCAGGACGGCGGCTCGTTCCGGGGCAGCAGGTCGGGCAGAGCTCCCCGCCGGCCGGAGGGACCCTGAGACGCGCTGTACCGAGCTGCAGCACACAAACCAGCACAGAGTCAGAAAAAGAGCTAATAAGATAGCTAAGAGCTAACTGACTTGTCTTATTTCCACGTCGCCTCCTGAGCAGGGATAAAGATGTAGAAGCTGCAAACATTCGAGGAATCCTCACCTGAGCTCGTACTGAGCTGACATGAGCATTAAAGGAGCTATACCTGATACTATTTTAAATCTTTCTATGAAAAAAGTTTTAATGCGGTAAAAAGGGGGAAGTCCATAAAAATGAATGACTCATTGCATATGTATGAGTCCAGGACATTTTAGTTAGCGATAGCAGCTAATTTTTAGCTTTCGCGTGACGTTCTTTCTCAACCAATGGGGTGAACTTCCGTAACTTCCGGATTTCGATCAGCCAGTAAGAGCGTTCCCCTAGGGAATCCGGAAGTTACGGAAGTTTCACCCCATTGGCAGGGAAAGAACGTCACGCGAAAGCTAAAAATTAGCCGCTATCGCTATCTAAAATCTCCAGGACTGGATAGATCACAATCAGTGAGTTGTTTTTTTTATGCACTTATGCCTCTTACCACATAATACACTGTGGAGAAACCATTTTTCTTAGAAAGATTAACATAATATCAGGTGTAGCTCCGTTAAGGTGAAGCGGCTCGCCGCCACGTGAGCAGCCGCAGAGGAAAAAGTGGCCACCGTCTCCAAACCGGAACAGAAACTCATGATGTTTCCCCGCTTCCCAAACATTACTGTAGCTCTTGACATTTGACAAAGAGACGAGTTAATATGAGTTACGTCTGTCCTCCATGGGGGTTGTTTAGCTCACACACACACACACACACACACACACACACACACACACACACGCACACACACACACACACACACACACATCTCTTAAGGAGCCTGATGGGCTGACAGTGACTTATTTCCCTCTTCATGGAATTTGGGAGAGTAATCTTTTAATCTGCTTAATAAGTCTGGTATGGAGAGGTGTGTGTGTGTTTTTGTTGTGTGTTTACAGCTTGTTTTTCTTAACGAACAGATCCCTGAACTTCCTGTTCGCCCCGAATCTGTGAGATCTGATGATTTTAAGTCATTTTATGTCAATTATAATCAGAATTTATTCAGTTTTATTTGTTTAGCTGCATTCAGCTCTGCTTAGAGCCACATGGCTCGATTTTCACGTCATCCAATCTCAACTCCTCTTTAAAAGGATCCCTGCCTCCTGCACCCGTGGCAACCGCAGCCCGAGTTGCCACAGAAACGGGCACCCCTGGCAACCGCAGCATCTGCCTTGCTAGGAGGATTACAACTGATCCTCTAAAGATGCAGGTGACTAGACAGACAGAGAGGGAGAAAAGAGAGAGCGGTGAAGAAAAAAACCCAAACACAACGGGAAAAGCCTGGCTTGTTGCCAAGGTAACTCAGAGGCAGCGCGCCCCGAGTCGCCTGCATGCGATTGGAGGAGAGAGCGGAGGGGGCTGAGAGGCGATTGGAGGAGGGCAGGGAGGGGAGGCAGGGCCGGGACTGAGCTGAGAGGCTGGCAGGGTGACAGAGAGACCCTCTGACCAGTCACAGAGCCGGGGGGTGGGGGGCAGAGGGGTGGGCTGCTGGCCGGGTGGGGCGCGTTAGAATAAAAACAGACAAAACAAAAAGATAAGAGGAGCCATTCCCATAGATTACCAATGTTACTCATAAACAGATTAACTGACTAATTAAACAAGCGCAGCACAAATTAAGCTGCAAACTGACAGAAAAGCAAACAAATAATGTTATTCATGTTGCAGCCGAGCCACAGAGTCGTAAAAATACTTGCAAAGGGAACTTACTTACTCATTGGAAACCAGTTCACCTGCTCATAAAGTGACTGATAAGTTGCCCGAGTGATAAAACTGATTTAAACCCCACTTTTCAGATGATCTCATTATAAACAAGCCACTTATTTTTTTCAGTGGAGCTCAGAGTCTCAGCTCAGTAAAAGCAGCGACTGAACTGGGCGAGCAGCTGGGAGAGAGAGAGGAAATGCTGCAGACTGTTTCTTTATCGCTGCCAGGATGCAGAGGACAAGTCTGAACATGCCTGCCGACACAGCTGACCTACAGCTGAGGGAGGTGTGAGTGGGGGGGGGTCTGTTTACACTGCCAGAGAAATCTGTCACAACACAGCAGCACAACTCAGCTTCCACTTCCATTAACACCATTATTAGCTCTATTAACAAAGAGTTAATTTCCATTTAACCAGCCTCCATCCTGTCTCCTAACATCATGTGAGTCATTATTCTGCGTCTGAAGGACAAACCGGTTCGGCCAGTCGAGTCTCATGATGGCCGCCTGCAGCACAGGGTTCACGTTTATTCCTGTGACGCTGAATGAAGTTCAGGTTTTTGCCAGCCCTGCACAAACAAACCCTGATGATGGTCACACAGCCTCCGGTGCAGCGGCCACTGATAACGCCAGTGTTTACATGTGGGCGGGGGTCCGAGAGGCAAACAGCTTACAGTACCCGCTCTCATTAATTATACGTGCAGCTCACATGAGGCGGAGCGGGGATCTTAAATCTGTAGCTGCTGACACCGATACAGATCTAGGAGTCTTGTTTCATGCTGTCGCTTGTGAAAACAAAAGGGAGGACAAACCTGCATGATGGGGACATGACATGAACCTGAAACTCTCTCGTTTTGGCTCCCCTGTACAACCCAGGTATCACTCATTTATCAAAGATGGTGATCCCACCTGACTGCTCGGCCGGTGAGTCCCTTGGGGCGGCTCTGTCCGGCCCATCTTCGCCTCTCCTGGTGCAGGGCGGTGATGGTGTCAGCGCAGGTAACCGCTGCAGAGTCTGGGGCTCATCCTGGCCCTCAGGGTGGGGGTAAGGCAGCGGGTATGACAAGTAGAGGGCCTGCAAGGAGTCCAGGTGGTTGCTGTGGTGGAGATGCATGGCACCAATGTGGGTCCCAGTGCTGGCGTTGGTGGCGGTAGTGGCAAGAAGTCTGGGCCAGGAGGGGGCCATGCGGGGGCAGGGGAGCATACAGTAGGTGTTAGGAAGAGGGCGGTTTCCTCCGCCGCCGCTTTCTCCAGTGGTCTCGATGGTCTCTGCCCGGGCCATCTCAGCAGTAGCCTGAGTCAGAAATAATCACACGGTAAATTAAAAGAAATATTTAATACTTGCAAGTAAGTAAAATGTGTATTTATCAGGGGAAAAAATAATTAAATAAGTTATGTAATAGATATGAAACCTTTAAACCCACTGAGCTCTTTTTAGCTCCACTTCCGCTCATTTCCACCAGTTTGACCCACCGACCCAAATACTCCCACCGTCCACAAGGGGGCAGCAGCGGTTCCGCTTATTCAGCACGAGACTTGTGTTTGTAAACAAATCCGTGCGCACCCGAGCACGAGGGTGGACGCACGCGATCGCAACACGCGCACGCATACACAAGCGGTGAAGGGAAGAGGCGCGCGGAAGTCAGGAAAATATCAAGGTTTATGCATTTGTTATAGAAACAAAAAAAAAAAAAGAAAAGAAAGAAAAACAGAAAATATCGACGCTTTAACCAAAAAAAAACATCTTTTTCGTCGAGGCTGACGCCTCTGGGTTTTTTTTTTCCAAATGTGGCGTCGAGCCTACGTTATAACGGCGGATTTGGCAGACCTTTTAGCGTTTAATAAATATTTTAAACATTTACAAAATATACATATTTTATAAATGATTTATAAAATATAAATGCATTCACTTATTTTACTTCTTACTGTTTTTTTTTTTTTTTAGTCCAACGTGTCCGGACATGCCTGTCACAAAGCGCCGCCGGAGGCTTGAAAACACACTGACCCACTGACCAGAAAATACACCAAAGAGTCATCGAACACGTTGTTCTATTATGATTAAATGAATAAATAAAATTAAAAAATAAATTTCGGGTCACATGGGCAATTTAAACGCAGTCGGTGGAAGTTGACAGCGCAGTTTTTTCTAACAGCTGGGCAGATGATGCAATTTTACATCGTCCGATTCACAACCAACTTCTGCCGCAAAAAACAAACCACAACTCGTTCACGCTTACTTTGTGTGTGTGACGATCCGTGGTGAGGCTGTCTGCACGTCTGAAGCTGACGGTAACAGGTGGACATGAGAGAGAATAAAACGTCCCAAAAAGAAAAAACAAGCCGTGGGCGCGACTAGGCGAAGCCTCACAAGATGTTAAATCCACCCCACAGAGAAGATGTCATTCCATGTCTTTGTTTCAAGCTGGATTGTCTCGTTTAATGTGTGTACCGGTATTGGAGTAACCCATAAAAAAGGAAATATCCGCTGAGAATTGATGAATGGCAGCACGGTGTTCCTGTCTGAGCTGCAGCTTGTCTGCTTGCCTGAACGGTCTCGCGCTGCTTTTTTACTCACGCTGTCGAAACCTAAACAAGCAAGTCAACTTCCGGTCTCCGCTTTCATAATAACACCCGGGACTCCGCAGTAAATTAAGGTAAAACAGCAAAAACAAATGGGTGGGGTAAGATAATGATCGATTTGTGCTTTATAACACATCTATGTATCATTCAGATTTATTTAAGGTTTTAAGGAATGTTTCAGGTGATCATTGGTGCTTAAATAAGTGCTGTTGTCAGTAAATGGGTGGAAGATATGGACTCATATAAAAAATATAAAAAATGCATACATATCACAAAGAAAGGCTAAACAGAAATATAAACTATATTTTACGCAGGATAAAAACGTGGACACAAACGATCACACTTTATGCGCACCTTAAGTCACCACTGTGCAATCATTTGAAGGCTAATTTATTCACAATATATATGCAGAGCAATGTTTAGTTAAATATTTTATTCATAACTGTGCTGCTCTATGCGATAAATCGATCTGAAATCATTTTAATTCTAAGACAGCATCTGTTCTATGTGTGGTTAACTTGACTTCCGCCGTGTATAATAACAAGTGCTGACATGCTCCCTGACAAGATGCTGCGCTCTTCTCTCCTTGCTCTGTCTCGTTTGATTCCTTTTTACATTTGCTTTACACTTTATTTTTCCCAACAAAGGATGCATTAGAAAGCCTATTAGCATTTGAAAGGCTTTTATTTTTTATTTATGTCTGCCGCAACATAATGTTTGCAATACAAACTTTCCATTTAGCAGTAAATGTCCCCGTGTTTCCCCTCTGATTCCCCATCAAACATCCTTTCACCTACATCCACAAAAACCAGAGCACTTCTCTCTTAACCCAGTTTCCTTTTCAGTTCAGTCTGATTCATCTCTTGCAGCTGTAAACTCACATCATCATCCTCCGTGAAAGGAGGATTACTCAGCCTTTTCAGTAAACAATTACACTGTTTATAACACTTTCATTTCCAAAGCAGTAAAATCTTCAGTGCATAACACTCAGGAATGTTGTTGAGGCTAGAAGCTGTATGATTCATACAAGGAAAAATCAACCTAAAAGTTTTGCTTTCTTTACCACTGACATGTCAGTGATCTTATTAACTGGCTCTTAGCCTGTATGTTGGTAGTTTACAACATGATTAGTGTTATTAATCCATGTATTAAAAGATCAAGAGAAATTAAATCATGGACTTAAACTGTTGAGGTTTGCTTGTGCTGTAAAGTCCTTTGGTGTGAATTTTCCTCTCCGCCGGGTTGTGTTTTCACATCTTTGATCAGGATCAGGTGTCAAATCAGACGACCAACCTGCTGTGTTCAGTCTCAGTGATGAAATGATTATTTGCACCAGGATTTTAGTAGCAGAGCGGCTGTTGAGTCCAGTCATGTGCAAACATCCCCTCTGTGCTATTTATGGTGGCGTGTTTTTAACCCACATGGTCTGTTTAACATGAACCACACCGAGGGGACTTTTATCATCTTGTATTTTAATCCTTTCCAGTGGATCTGCTGCAGCTGCACAGATGTTGTGCTGTGGTGTTGTCCAAAGGATTTTCGTTTGTTGTTTATTAATTTCCCCTTAAACATCAGTATGTGCAGCACTGGGCGTGTGCAAGTACACAACATGCAGCACCAGCTCATCGTGCACTGATCGACAGGACGGCTGCATCTAGCATTTCCTTCACCCAAACCTTTTTATTCCTAAACCTGGATTAGCGAGTGTTTTGTTGACACTGCAATCCAATTATGACAAATCCATATATGCTCTCAGTCCGCACACACATCTGGCACATACTTTGTTATTTGTCCAGTTAACAAGCTTCTAACTGGTGGACATTGTCATGCTACACGTGTGTACCTGCACCGCTTTCTTATTTGTGTGTCTTGTTTTTTTCTCTGATTTGGACTGTAAAAGGCTTGATGTTCAAGCTTTTGGCTGCAACCCTAAAACCCAAAGTAGAAAGAAAAGCTGCAAGTTTAATTGTTCCAGCTTTTTTACCCTGCAGTCTGAGAACCCTGCATAATATTAGCATCCTAAGCAACCTCTGAAACCCCCACCGTCTCAACCTCTGACCCTCTGTCCTTTGTCTTGTGGAGACAACTCTCAGCTGCGGGGCATGAGATGGGGGCGGCTCAGCTGAGCTGCAGGTCGGAGGCTGTTCAATCAGCTGGAAATGGCAGCTTGTCTCAGGACCCCTTCCACTCCTTCCAGCAGCAGATTGGAACACACCTCTTTGTTTGTTTGGGGAGAAGCGAGGGCAGGGGGCGGGGCGCCTCTCAGGTACATGCCCAGACGTACATCCCTGCCAGCTTCGCCACAGCAGATACAGTAACACGTAGATAATGACAATAATCCCAAATACAATACAGTTTATCCAGCCTGCTGACTGGATGCAGCGTTCAGGTTCAGCTTGTAAAACTGAAAAGCAAAATGCAAGTTTCTCATATATTCTCAGGGCAAATGTGCGTGTCATTAAGTAGCTGTAACCCTGTGACACCAAGTGTTGCACAATTGCAACAAACTTTCTCTGATCTTTTAAAAATTATTTTCATTTGATTTTTTGAACTTATTTTGGTTTATGTGTTCATTTTGGTGGGCAGACGGTTGTTCACAACATTAAAGACAAATGTAGGCGCGTTTAAGTTGAATATGGGATAGCTGGTGTTTATAACCTATTGGACCTGAACTATTACATTAAACTGTATAACTTCAACACAGAAATATTAAGAACAGTCAACCATAAAGCACAATCAAGAGTCACATAATTTTTTTCTTTAGTTTCCCAAGTAATTTACCTGATGTCACGGCCCACAAGCAGAATCTGTAACAAGGACAAAGTCCATTAAGTCTGTGAAATAAAGTGTGACCTAAGCTGTGATACAAATACAAAGGAAATCATTAGCATCTACATGTTTTACAAATGCTTTGGATTGTGAAAGAAATGTACACATATCTTCATAAATAAATTGATATGTGAGCATATTGTGAGCATTTGTCTCTTTTTCTTTTAGTGCTGTGAGCTTTTGTCATGGAATCATTCTTTTTATTTTATCTATTGCACTTACTTTGTTGTTATAAATCTATTTGATATTAGACTGTAGTCATATTCCAGTTTCTTTTTTCCCTTTTCCCCCTTTATATATATATAACTGTAAATGGGCAATAAAGGGTTAACAGATATTTAAGCACTTATCTTTTTCATTCTGAATCCCTGTCTGCACCTCTTTCTTTCATATGATAACAAATGTCAAATTATCAGTATTTATTAGCTCAAAACTTTACAAAAACATACTTCTGGGTTGTTTCATACATAATATTTCATACACAAGGCAACATATTATGCTTTAATAATACAAACAGGCATCAATACATCACTTTATTCATAACTTAGAAACATATTGTCCTGATAATTCATAACTGTGGATAACATCCACCTCTGTTTTTGGAGGACGATACCATAATCCTGTTAACATTAAATAAAGCAACAAAAGTCAGGCAGCTGACTATTGATCAAAGCTGCTTTAAATACCTCAAACGTTGTTTTAAATCTGGACGTCCTTTCTTTTAAAATTCAGATTCCTGCAGCAGGAGAGCAGGAACATGCTGAAGGGTCAGTTGTGCAACAGCACACTTCAGGCCACACACAATCTCCCAAAACACCTGCAGGTGCCAAATCATGAGTGACGCCTCCAGCGATGAAGTCACCTGCCTGGTTTTTGGTTCCAAACTGCATCACCATCGATGTTCACTGCCCTGCAAAGAGGCAGCGCTCGGAGGGGTTATTCGCTGTAACCTGAGCGGAGTCATGCCTCAGAGAGCCGATATGATGGCCCCAGATAAGGTGCGCGCACACACACACACACA
>JBBDHI010000009.1:5989999-5999999 GCA_037177115.1 Craterocephalus stercusmuscarum | reverse complement strand
CATTCCTTCTATGTCTTCCAGTTCAGCCGCTGCAGATTCTCTCGTCATTCCACCAGGGGAGGCGTACAAACCAGAGGGTGCAAAAACAAACAGACCTTTGGGTGCTTTATCCTGTCAGAAATACAGAAAACCTGTAAAACGTAAGAATTGACCTGCAGCTTTGTTGGATATTTTACCTTGTTGTGTAGTTTTCTACATAGATATAATTTTAAACGACTATACATACACTACAGCAGCCATAGAGGAACTCTCTCTTACAGCTAAAATTAGCTTTTAATCAACACTAACACTTTATTTTCTAACGTTACAAACAACAACCAGCTGGTTTAAAGCGAATAAATGACCTGTGAACTGACGTCGCCTTCATCTGGTTTAATGGTGTCTGGCTCTCTCACGTCACTCGTGATGCCGACTCCATCTGGTTGCACCTAAACCCCATAAACACCACTTATGTCCTGCATCTCTTTCTGTATATTAGTCATGATCTGACTTCACATAACAGAACTCATCTGTCACTGTGGATTTAATAAGAAATTAACTGAGCCCTCCGGCTGTTTCTCTCTTAAGAATTATGCAATTCTCACTTTATGAGTGTTTTTTTTTTTTTTCTTGAACTGGCTTCAGCTGCTTCATGCTGAGCACAAGTTAATCGTAAACACGCTTTATCCATCCAAAGGATCCGCTCGCTGGAAGTCTGTCGTAGGCGTTAGTACTTTGTCTCTCTGGCAGCTTTCCAAAGGGTGTAAATTTTCATCGGTTTCTAGATCTGTTGTGTTGTGGTCGGATGTGCAGCAGGCCAGCTTTGAGTCAGAGTACAGTGGTAAAATCTTTCGTGCTCACAATCTCCTGCTTGTGATCAGCAGCAGCAGGGCAGGAAGAGACGGGGACTAAACAACAATCGGCTGGAGAGAAATTGGTTCTGCTCGGCCTTATTTTCTGTTTCAGGACAGCATTTCTGCAACACATTTTTTCAGCATCGAATCTTAACATCTGACATCTAAATGAGATTAATTAATTAATCTTAATGAGATTAGTTTAAATCTGATATTAAAAAACTGCATTCCAACCTAAAATAAGTTGATTTTAGTCCACTCTACAGTTCCACTATCATCAGGAAATAAATCATTTACATTCACAGCATCTTGAATTATTTAATAATAACAGGGCCCTAAATTTGTAAAACACTAAACCCTAGATAATTTACATTTCTTGATATGAAGTAACATGTTTGGTCTCTTTTCCTGGTATACATCTATACTCTTATGTTGGTTCTTGTGCTATGGAGCCTGTCTGGTGAAATCCACACTTGTGTTTGTGTTACCACTGCAATAAGTCCTGGTCACGAGTTATTAATGCGTAGGAGCAAGATAGTTATTTATCTGGTGGCCACGCGCTTCGACTTTTCTTTATCAATGTGAAAGTCTTGTATCTGGGTTACATTAGGTAGAGTTTAACACATTTTATGGGTCGGATTCTGCTGCTGTGTGCGCGCTTCTGTGAATTTGTTTGATTTCAGGCCTTAACAATCGCATTGTTACTCTCTAAAGTTGTTTGTTTCAGGACACTTCTCTTTTGTGTGTCAGAAAACTCCACAAATCATGAGAGCACTGTCTTTCCTCTCAAGTTCCCACAGATGAGACACCTCGGATTGGGTTTTCATATCCTCCGGTTATGGGTTTAGTGCCTTGCTAAGCGGCATCGCGGGCATTTTTCGGTGCCACTTCTTCCAGTGAAACCCTGCAGGACCTCCATCCAGCTTCCACAGTGAACGGCCGTAGGGTCTTTACCAGACTCCCAGTGATGACCCAGCTGACTGCGGGATCATGCGGGGGCAGGAAGTGGATCGTTGTGATTCACGCTGACTCACCTGTTTTAAAAGCTGATTTTCCCCCAAATGTTGCCATGTTGACGCATTTTGTCAGACAAGCAACTACATCTGCACCACTGTGGTTTTGTAAATGTCACTGGTATATTGTAAAAACAGAATTCACTTTGCAAATTGTTTTTTTTTTTTTTTTTTTGCAAATAAAGTTTTTTGTAAAACTTCCGTGTTGTGTGTTTCCTGTTTGACCTGCATGTTTTAAATAAGGTAAATGTGTAGCCTACTGTTAACTTGGTGTAAAGGTGCTCATCTGTGGCAAGAGAAATGTGGTATATGGTCTTAAGTAAAGAGAGGAGCCTTTTTCCACTTCTAAAGTTTTACTAATTAGGACAAAATGAAACAAAAACAGATTATTACAAAGACAAAGAAAAAGACTAGGGATGCAACAATACCGATATGATACCGATACTTACCGATACCAAGTACTGATACCAATACTTCTACCACACACAAAAATGCAGAAAATTGGTAGAAAGGTGTTATTTTTTCTCTGCTTTTTACAGTAAACTGGTGAAATAATTTAAAAAGAAAATATAAATAAAAATGACATAACTAAAATTGAAAATAAACATTGTGAGTAATAAATATGAATACTGTAGAACAGTACCGGTATTGATGCAATCCTAAAAATTACCCACTATACCAATAAGCCGTCACAGAGACATTAAATCTTATTTACAAAAAATAAGTGATCACAAAGTCTAGATTTAGCTGGATAGCTTCAAGATGGACCAAGTCCAAAACTAAGCAAGAAAAAGATAACCCATACCAAACAATCTTTTAAAATGTGACTGAATTTACATCAGAAATAAGAAAAATTGAAATAAAAATAAAATGAGGTTATTAATTAATGGCCTTACATCGTGTGTGACAAACTGTTCTCCATACTGGAGCCTCTGCACCAATCCGCTGTGAGCTGTGATCATTGGACCAATCACAGCCTGCTGCCTGCACTTAATTACAAACCACAGCAGTACTAACAATAAAGACCTGGAAATGGACATGTTCACATGTACGATGAGATTTAGTAAGTTAACTTTAATACCTGATACCAAAAAGTTTCTGGTAAAAAAAAACAAAAAACTCCTGGTTGATACAGTAGTGATAGAGTAATGTACCATAGTTGGCCTAATTAACTAAACATACTAACATTGTCTTAATTTTTTACAGTTTTTAAAAAGGCCAAATAGACTAAATAATTAAAACTTTTTTTCTTGTGTCGGGCTTTAAGGAAACTCCCAAACTTTTGCATATTTCCACACTTTGTAAGGTTTCCTGGACGAAAACGTTATATTGTGTGTTTTCTCAGCCACTGACACTGCAGGGTAGCAACAGCTCCAGGAATGTAAATGATAAATGTCTCTGTGACAAAAAAAAGCAGAAGTCAGAAAATTTTAAGGTCAAAAGTGCTTCTTTCGTAACACAGTCCAGAACATCTGTGTTGAACATTGCTAAAAAAAAATCCCCACCTCTTCTGCTCATTATCTCGAAAGATGTGTGGAAGTTTCAGATATTGATTGTAACCATATCTACTGTGTATTTATTCATTTTTACAGCCTCACTGCATGCAAACAAACTTTTTAGATCCACGCAGTCTATAATTGGAAATAATAATTTGAACTGGTTTATGCTGTCTTTGAGGATTTATGTTGTTTAGGAACATGAATGAAGGGTTTACTGCATGTGAGTATTTTCCCAGTGTGGTCTCACAGATGAATAATAATAAAGAAAACTGTCTCTTGATGATCAATTATCTAACGCAGCCATCAGCGGAAATCTGAAAACTTTTTTTCCGTGAGGTGTTGCAGCCACCAGCGGAGTCAGCATGTCGTATTTTTGGCGCTTCCGCCACGTTACCCGGTCTGTGGTAGTGGCGAGGCTCTGCAGGCTGCAGCTTTGCAGCAGAGCCGCCTCATGGATGGCCCCTCTGAACCGCGGCTGCTGCTGCTCCTCACAGGACAACCGCGCGTGTGAGCGCGTGAAGCTCAGAGCTAGAAGGAAAATAAAAAGAGAAGAAGACATTTGGGGCACTTTGTTCAAATTAAAAGCTGACGCATAAACATTGGGCCCAGTTTGATGTGGAGGACAAATGAGGTTCTACTTTCTCCCAGTCACAATTGTGTTTTATTTAAACAGGGAAGCTAAAGGCGATCGGGCTGAGCTGGATTTTGTTCATGGTTCCGCCATTACTTTTCTGGACACAGTCATCATGACGATTATAAACTGTGTTTCTAGTGGTATATAATTTCTGTATGTAAACATCTATTATGTCTTTAATTATCTTAGAATAAGACATTTATATCTACTTGCTACCATGTTTGGGCCACCATTTTTACTACTATAGCTAGTGTTTTATAATTAACTAACAACTCTGTGTATAAAGCAAGAACCTTTTGACCTTTAAACTTTTGTCCCAGCTTTGTTTAATAGGTACTAGAGCACTGTTTGGGTTAAATGCTTAAAAGACTTTGGAAGAAGACACAAGTACAATGTTGAAGTTATCACCTGCAGAATAGTTAGCGCTGCATTTGAGACCATTAGATTCACTCTGATATTTATGTCTGGAAAAATATTAACGACTAATTTCCATTCACAACATATCACAAGATTTTCTACTGCTGTTTTTAATTGCAAATTTATTTATATTCTTTTAGCATTAAGCAGCTTTTTTGAAGTCATTTTGTTGCCCATCTCTACCACTAGATGGCAGTAATTCTGACACCCTGTACCTTTAATGATGATAATTAAAAAAATGAGCTACAGCAGTCTGGATAGATGACAGCTTGGCTTCATGGATTCATGCTGTTTATTCCAAAGTTAACATCTGCAGCCTCAGCAGGAACAGAGCAGAGATTCCTTAAACGAGAATTAATTTTCCCAGCACTCAGATGTTGTGATGTGTGCCTACGCCTACTTACCTCATTTCTATTCTGATTGGAGCAGAAATTCTCTGGAAGCCATTCTCTGCTCAGAACAACAATTAATGAGGTTGTATGAATTACCAGTTTGACCAAAGGAGCCATTCCTGTTCACAGAGCTGCTGCTCGCTGGATGTTTTTGCTTTTCATCATCCTGAGAGACAGCTGACGCGGAAATTCAAGAGGTTTTCTTTAAAAAACCAAACACTCAAACCAGTCTGGGTGGAGACACAAGATGTTTAAATCCTCAAAACTCTTATCATTTTAATCTCATGACAACGATTTCTTCTGTTTTCTATTTAAAAGTGGGTTATGGCATAAATATTCTATAAGTTTACAACAGATTGGACACAGTGTCTGATGTCTGCAGAAGGCAAAGTGTCTAATTTGTCCAACACAACCAGGAGTCTTACGTGTTCAGAATTATTAATCGGTTTAAAATGACCATAATGTCTCACATGAGAGCATCTGCATGTGAGAACATCACACACACATCACAACACACACACTTAGCAAAGAAAGCCACAGATCTTCGTTTTCACCCTGTTGATTTATTTTCACGAGTTCCAGGAATTCATCTTGAGAATTCCGATTGAATTCAACCTGAGCAGCTTATTTGTTTCAAGTTATTTTTAAGTTTTAACTGGCCGCAGTTTCCTTTCCAGAATATGACATGGCCGGTGGGCGGAGCCTAGCGGGCGCAGCAGCCAATAGGAAGCCGGCGTGTCCTTGTCAAACACAGCTGATCGATGAGTCAGGGAAGAGCAGCGCGGAGGGTCTCACTTGTTGCTGAGCAGGAGCCTGAACCGCCAGCTGAGCGCGGAGCTTCGTCCCTGCTACATTTTGCATCTGAAATCTGTCCGTGAACGCAACAACAGGTCGTCTGCCGAGCCGCCTGTCCGCGCGCACCTCCGCCCGCCGCCGCTTCTCAGGTGAGACGTTTTCACCTTTTCCCCCTAATCAAAAAAAAAAAAAAACAATCGCATTTAACAAGTGGAGGCACAGAGCTGTAACTTCACCCGCCGCTGATAAAAATACCAGGAGAAATTTAACAATCACTTTATTTTTTATCTCCGGTTTGCAGCGTGAGAAACACGAACGGACGGTTTTGCGTTTATCTGCTAATTTTTCAGTTTTTCATTCATGCAGAAGTAACATTACCCGTTTAGAAATAAGAAAATTTGGAGTCTTTACTGGCTTTAATAACAGCAAGAACCATGATAAACCTTTCCTTCATATTCTGATGTTGCTGAGGAACAAAGTAGGAACTGTTTTATTGGATCATGCAGCAGAAGAGGGTCCATTCTTCCCGGACTAAGGGGGGAAAAGGCTCCCCGGGCTTTTAAATTAGATTCCTACTCGACGTCTTTGGGGAATTTTAAAGGGCTCGTCTGACTTATTTTGAGCTGAAATGAGTTTTGGACTGATTATATAGGCCTATCTACTTTCACTAAACCACAAACAGAAACAGAAAGAAGCGGATAAATGATCAAATTCTTTCTGCAGAATAAACTGATGATCTGCATGATTGTTGAACAAAAAGCTCGGTCAGGCAGCAGAGACTGAAAAATGCAGCTGATCCTAATCTTTGCTGTAGCCTAAGTGTGTTTCATTCTAAGTGTGTTGGCCGTCTGGTTAGATGGGAAGCGATCCTGCTGACCACTGGATGTGGGTTTGCTACAGAGATGAAAAAGCATGAATGTTGAGGAACTGAGGAGGCAGATAACATGGAGGATGCGCTACAACTAGTGAGTAAGCATGAAAATGATTTTTACTGGATAATCAGCTGAAGGAACATGTAGGTAGTGTGAGACCATCGCTGTTGGTTTTGATATCATTACAAATTAATTGTTTATTTACTTTCAACAGATTTAATTTGTAGTTTAAGCCATAAAACATGTAGATGACGTGCAGCTGGGTTAAATGAGGCCCCCCTCTGCACCCCGTGACCCATTCAGTAATGCAGCATCAGCATTGCCACTGTGTTCCCGTGTGCCTGTGCATTGTGCATGAAGGGATGGTCTGTCTTGTTAAATGCACTTTGCTTTTTTTTTTTTTTGCTTTTTTTTAACTTGCCTCCTTTTCTCCTAACTTGTTGAAGATAGTTTTCAGGGCTGATCATAACTTGTAACCGCTGGCAGAACAATCTGGATCAATGTTCATGAAACTGCTTTTACTGAAGGAGTGCTGAGGGGGATGATCTCTGCGAAGAAAAATGTAGAAGTGGTGGCTCTTCCCTTTTTTTTAGTTTTACTGTTTTTACGATAAAAATCCACAACTTTTTTTTTTTTTTTTTGGAAAAATTTGTGAAAAGCAGCAAGTGTCCAAAGAAAAACCCTGAAAGACCCTCAGAAAGCCTGTTGCTCAAACTGATTTGAGATTTTAAGAGAAAGTCTGGCTCCTTTGGACGAAAATATCAAGAAGAAACGAGTGGCTCAAGGCTTTTCTGCAGACTAGGTCTTATTTACTGCAAAATAAATGAATTTGCATGACAAAATTATCACAGTCATTTAGATTTGGGCTTGATCTAATCTCTCAGGAGACAGAGGCCGTCCTTCTCATCAGGTTGTAGTAAATAAGAAAAAGTCACCGTCTGCTTGTCACTGATACGCCTGCAGGTTTTCTACCTGTTTGTTCACAGCAGAGCAGAAAGAGAGCAAATGTCATGCTGGAGAAGGGGACTCTCCCCTGCACACCCTGATCAACCAGACTGTGAAAACATTCAGCTTATCTCACTGAACTAGCCTAAATGTGTCCAAATGGACCAAAACTGACCCTCATAATGTCTTTTCTTGTCTATCCCGCTGCACGTTTTCAGGGATTTCCCCTGAAAGTAACACCTTTCCTCTAATCTGTGTTGCCCTCTTTTACATGGCACTTCCTGTGTTTGTGCCAAACGAATCACTGTCGTAGATGGAAATATAAATATCATCACTTCCTCTGTGCCAGGAGATATTTCCAAGAGAGGGCCACAAAACAGCCGTGATATCATCATCATCATCCTCTTCCTCTATAATATGAGGTGCAACCGCAACTTCAAATGTGCTTCTTTTAACTGAACAAAAAAGGGGTGTTTGAGGTGAACGATGCAAAAACCTGCAGCATGAGCCATCAGCGCTGTGCAGGCGCAGCTTTGTATAGCCTCCGCATCAAAGTGACATCAACCCTCCAAGGTGTGAGGTCTGCCAGTCGGATTTTGTGCAGCCTCAGTTGTCAGCACTGTGAAACAAAGAGATGACAGATTGTGCCAGTTCACCCTGAAGTCACCCTGACATTCACAGCTCACCGAAGTGACAAATGCAGTCATTCTGGCCGTGCCGCCGGGTTTAGCAACTTTTAATGGTGAGGTTTGTGTAAAGGGAAATCATCGAAGCTTCGTTTCCCCTTCAGATGCAGCTGAATCAGTTTGTTTATGGAGAATAAGGCATTTTAAATTTCAGCAGTCACAATAAATTCGGCCGCCTCCCTGTTTCTGACTTGCCCAACATTACAGCAGTCGTTATACTACCACAGAGGGCCGCGATGACTAAGATGCAGACCTCCCACACAGACTGCGGTCACATAAGATGGAGCTGTGAGTGCTTCAGTGTGTATTTGTGCTAAACCTCTGTAAGGTTTCTGTGCCAGTGGCATACGGGGCACTGGGCCCTCCCCTGCTGCTCTCAAGATGACTGGCATCGCTCTTCTAGTGAAAGCGCGCAACACACACCGAAGGCAGCAGAGCACAGCGACACAAACATTTTCACACACTGTGGCATCTCAGCTGGCGGAGATCTGGCTCGTCACAGGAGCTGTGTTTCTGGGATGGAGATGGGGAAAGATTGGGTTTCTGCTCCGTGTGCTGAAAGTTTAGTCGCCGCTGCCGGGTGTCCCAGTGGTGAGTTTGGGCAACGTTGAAACGATAAACAATTCTGAAGCGATAGTTTCACTATGAATTAACTGAGAGGTTAAAGTCAGGCTGCGTTTGGAAGGTCAAGTCCCTCACTAGAGCAACATTTAAGACACATTTTGTGGGGTTTTATGTTTATTATTACACAGTGGATGAAAGTGATGCTTCATGTGATATTTATTTATTTGGGTTTCTCTCATGCATCTGGGTGACAAAAAAAAGCAAAAAAATGAGTCTATTATCTGATAAAATGATTTAAGTCACAACTCCACTAACAGAGCGGAGAATTTAATCGCAAATGCGCCTTATCAGGGGTTGGAAAACTTGTAGATTTCCTGCAGCCGTGGATGTAAATGTAGCTTTTAAAGATGTTATTTTGCTTTTATACTTCTGCCCTCTGCATAAAGCCAGTGTTGAGTCACATTCTTCCACTGAATCGTCTCATTATGCAGCCTTTTTGTACAATGACTTAGTCTAGATATGTGTATGTTACCTGGAAATGAGTTTTCATCGAAGAAGGCAAACTTGTCTATGACTTTTGCACCAGATGTTGTTGTTCAGTGGATCTGAACAGCTGAAGTTTAACCAAAAGAGACATGCTGCAAAATGAATTTATTTTATTTATTTGGGAAATGTATCCAGTCTTTAAATTCTTCTAGTTGTTCGATCTTTGTTGAAGGAAACTGAACCTCTTAAAACATCATGTCGTGTTTTGGTTGTACTGATGCGATGCGGAAAGTTCGAAAGGTTTCTGTTTTAGTCAAAACGCGAGTTAGAGAAAAGTCAAAGCGTTGACCTTTTAAACCACTAATACATCTGCCAGTGAGATCCAGGCACACCTGCTGCACAGGCTGTCGGCTTTATTGCTGCTGTTGCACCTTAAAGGGGGACGGGACTTTTTATTTTTTAAAGTTTTATTGCAGAAGACGTGTTTTGTTGCTGCAGCTGCTCAGAAGCCAGAGCAGGTGTGCTGCCACTGACCGGCGTGACCAGACACGGTGCACATTCGCACCATCAGCCTGTTCACACCTGTGATGTCATTTATATTTGTGGACATTTGCTGTGAGTGACGGTGTTAATCGCATCTTCTGCTTCCTGTTCGGAGAAACTCTGACTGTGTGTTTACAGTGTGAAGATGGCCGCCGGTGTGTTTGTGTGTGTTTTCTCGTCCTCTGACTCTTCCTCTCTGTTGTGTCATCAGGAAATCTGGTTTGATGTCTGCGTCGGTCCTGCATCCGTGGCCGTGTGGACGCCTCGGTCTGGTCTGCAGGCTCCTCCTCCTGGCCTCCACGCCGCTCCTCGCTGCAGGTA
>JBBDHI010000009.1:5795304-5806675 GCA_037177115.1 Craterocephalus stercusmuscarum | reverse complement strand
TCGCCTGCAAACAGCTGGGATAGGCTCCAGCCCACCCGCGACCCAATTGGATTAAGCGGTTCAGAAAATGGATGGATAGATGGATGTGTTATAATAATGATGGAGGCAGATGTGAAAACATACTTAATATACACGTTCTGTGTTAGCCAGACAACTGGAACCTCTGTGAGCTACAACCCATCCAGACCTTTCCCATTCATCATAACAAATCCGCTGCATGGTGGGGTGGTGGTTAGCACTGCTGCCTTACAGCAAGAAGGTTGTTGGTTTGTGCCCAGGGTGGAGGTTGAGGCAGAGGGGGCTGCTGGTTCAGGCTGGGGAGGGGGGGTTGAAACAGTGGCCTTTCTGTGTGGAGTCTGTATTTCCTCCCTGTGTATGCGTGGGTTCTCTCCAGGTACTCCGGCTTCCTCCCACACACCAAAGACATGCATGTGAAGTTAATTGGCCACTCCAGAAATCCCTAGGAGTGACAGTGTGTGTGAATAGTTGTCTGTCTCTCTGTGTGGCCCTGCGATGGCCTGGCCACCTGTCCAGGTGTACCCTCCTCTCTTGATAATTGCTAAGATAGGCTCCAGGCCATCATAACCCTGAATTGGATTAAGCGGTACAGAAAATGGATAGATGCATAAACAATCCATATGACTGGGTAAACAAGCCATTATCTGTTGTCCTGAACATGTTACATTCTGATCACTCAGAAATGAGCCATGGTTTGGGTAGAGGTTGCATCTGGGACCAGAAGCATTGGATCCCTGTCACTGTTAGCAACAGATCTGGTTCCTCAGCAGCTGCACTAGCTTTTATCCTGTTTGTTTGTAATGGAATATAAAGTTTCTCCATTTATGGGAGCATTCCAACAGCCAGCACAAGCTTTACTTTGGCAGGTTTACACTCAGTGCACTCACAGACTGTCTGAACAGAGCAAAGTCTGATGTCTGCAAGTAGCAACAGTAGCATTTACAGCTAAATCTGTCCACTGAAACAGTATGAAAATGCTCTGGACGCCATAACTGCTTCCAGTGAAGTTAGAGGGTAAGTAGCAGTCAAGTGCTGCTAATCTAATGTACTTGAGTTAAGTGCTCATCATGAAATCTGCAGTTTCCTGTGTGCTCACAAAATGCAAAGGCATCAGCGATAGTCTCTGAAGAGGAATTGTTGGAGCCCATCTAGCCGAAAGTACTATAAAGATGATTTCCAAACCATTTGGAGTCCATTATTCCATAGTGGAAAAGTAAATTCACAGACATTCAAGACGATTCTCAGTCTTCAGAGGAGGAGATGTCCTGGACAGTTTCCACTAAAAGCCATTCCTTACAAAGCTGCAGGGACATAGTGTGATAGGCATTTACAAGATTAGCTCTGAACTTCTCCACCAGACACTTGCCTGAGGGCACTTCGACGTGTAGCAAGGGAATCAAACCGTGGACCTCCTGTTTAGTAGGTGGCAGCTCTATCCATTGAGATACAGCCGATCACTGCAGATCACTGATAACGATCACATGGATTGGCCCTAATTTTTAAATCTTTTTTTTAAATCTAATCATAGTGAGGTGTTAAACTCTGCATCAAAACAAGACTGTCTGCGCTTCTTATAGAATGTTCTTAAGATTTCAGAATGATCTTAAAAAGATCTTATCAAAGAAGGAGTCCTAAGTAATGCCTTCTTACCGGCGTACTTTAGGTCCTTCTAGGTTTTCTACAAAGCAGCCATGATGTCTTATACAGTATGACATGTGGATGCCCTCATATACAGTAGAGAGGCGGATGGAGATGAGCTGAATTATCTGACACCTTCCATGACCTGAATAAATATTGATTTTTTCACTGTCTAACTAATACAAGCCCTAAATATTGAACAGATATTACATATTCACCTTATGCTGTTTCATAACTCCAAACTGTGTGTATTTCTTTCTTTCTTTCCTCATTGTGGCTGGACTTAGTGCAATGGCTCACTTAGAAGAGCTGAATGGCTGTGTCGGAGGCTTCTTAGAGATCCTTCTTTGCAAAAATCTTCGTAACGTTAAGAGTGAATCTGGGAAATGCATTTTTCTCAAGAAGACACTGAAAGAAATTTCTTAAGAAGATCTTAGCGCTAAGATCTTCTTAACTGAATCTGGGAAACCTGGTCACTAACTGTTGGCTGCGTTAGCTACGGTCTGGCTGCTGCGGGCATCTTCCTTTCATTCAGTGCTGTTAGCCTTTAAAATTCACCATACTCCATTAGCTGTTAGTTCTTTAAATGTCATGTTAGATTCATATTATTGAAGGATTTTGACGTGCTTCTCCTGCGAGTTGCTTTTCCGTTGCGCATGTTGCAGGATGCAGCTTCACATTACTCCTACACACGATGTAGAAGTTCCACACGGCAGACATGTTTGTTTTGGATTTGCGCTTCTGCAGGCTGCAGTATGAAGTATAGGTGACTGGATTTTCTGATTGTCAACAAAAGATGTGATCGACGAACACTGATTACATACTTTTTTTATGGATATCGGACGATAATGATTGGTGACCGATCGATCATAACATCAATTTTAAATACGCATATAGATCCCAAAGATCCTCATTTGCATGTCTTGTTTCTCTGTTTTTTTTCTCTTACAGCTGCAGAGGCTTGCTGTCATGATCACATTAAATGAGGCGGCTTGACAAAGTGGTGAGTGAAGTTCCATGTGTAAAACTGGATGTTTAAGTGAATGTTTGCATCACTGTACCTACTACTTATAACTTGACCTTTGAGTTTGAGTTTGAAAAAACGAAGTGATTGTATGAAATTTTTTTGTAAAAACATTAAAATGGGTCCCACAGACCCGAAAATCATAATAACTAATACAAAAAACATAGCTGGAAGTCATGCACAGTTAACTGTCAACATGTCATCAAACAGCAAATACACAGATTTATTATTTAAAAAAAGCTGCTTAACAGATTATGTGCCTAATTAAGACTAATTCATTAATAATCCATAATTAGATCTGTTTTACAAATCCTGTTTGAATAGATGGAAGCAGGTTTGGAAACACCATCCCAGTGCTGCCACGTAGTAAAATTGACACTACTGACACTGATCACCTCTTTAGATTTATTTTATAGGCAGCTGAAATACTAGTAACTGGCCGTCAACCAAACATGTATGACCTGGACATTCAGGAAAATATACTCTATGTGAACTTTAAATAATTGGTTATAGAAATGCTTGATCACTTCAGGAGCTCTGCAATTTTCCCTTTGACACAAAGGTGAATAATTGTTACCTACCATAAATCAATCACCTTTGGTTTATGGCCCACATGTATTTAAGGAATATATTTTTAATCACCACAGGATTGTATGAATTAATTTATTAGTGTTAGATTTGGGAAAATTTAAAGTGGATGTAATGATATAATACTGCCATGTGAAATATTGATGACCTGTCCCTCTACTTTAATATGTAATGTAAATTCATTTTATTAATCTTTAAAGAAACAACAAATTGCTATTTCAACACACGAAATCCACAATCATTAATATTATATACAAAACCTGCAAAAAAACCAACATTGTTTAATGGTGCTTTTATTTCCACACAGCTAAACGTGTGTAGTACCATCCCAAAATTCCCTGCTATATTTGTGTTGGTTGCTACACACACAGACAGAACGTTTCGGTCGTCGCCTGCATCGATTACGCACACAATTTGGTGCGTTTTCAGTCTCCTTGCACATCCATCACTCGATGTAGAATAATAATAATAGTACCAACTGAAACCACGGTGGCAGTGCTGAGCAGAAACAACCAGAGAAGAAGAGGACGAATGCATAAGAACAATGAAGACAAACTGTAGAAATAAGGCTGTGTGAGTCTTCAGGGTGTGTTGGGTGGTTGGAAACAACTTTATAGCGACGCATTACTGCTGCCAGCCGGTGGCTGAGGCTCTGGCTCTAGCTGCTCTCCGGTCATAGACCTTCATCATGACGTTTAATCCTGGATGCAGGGATGAACTGTGGTCCAGGGCCAGTTCCAGACCAGTTCTCTGAATGGGAGCAGATGTTGCTCTAAAACCTCCATGTACTTTTCAGCATGGAGCTTCACAGATTCACATTTGAACATTCTGTGTTTATTTACATTTTATACAGTGCGCCAACATTTTTTAAATTGGAGTTGTACTTAATGTTTGAGGAGGAAATTTCTGTCCTGTAAAAAGTTTACAAGCTCCAATTAAAAGTCTGGTTTACAGGTCCTGATAAAAGATATTAAACAGTGTTAGTAGACCATTATTAGCTCCCTTATTACTTCAATGAAGTGAACCATATAACCAACAATAATCAGTGTTCATGTCAAAAAGCAGTATTAAAGGAGTTACACATTTGCTTCTCCAGAGGGCAGTAAATGCACCATCATCTAAAGTTGAGAGGAAGGTCGAAAGTGATAACATTTTACCTTACTCAATTTCTAATAATCTTACATGTCCAATGGCAACCAGAGACTTGGCATTAGTTGAAAAGTTGTTTATATGTAGTATGCCTTTTATTATTTCAGATTTTTTTGTATGACCCTCTGTGACTCACTGTTGTATAACCATTTGTTCATCTTTCTTTGTCTTTGTCAGGATGGAGTTATAATGGGATGGATTTGAATATGGGCAAATGGACAGGCATGCCAGCCCCTCTCCTTGGCCTGGGTCTTCTACTGTTTTTCCTGATCTCCAAACCAACTGCCTGCTACAGCCAGAACATCCATGAAGTCCATGATGATGGATCTAACTTCCAATTCACTCAGCCCGTCTACCGTGCGACGATTTATGAAAACTCAGCAGCACGGACCTATGCCAACAGTAAAATTAAAATGGGCATTCACTTGGACAAGCGCTCCTGGGACATCAGATACAGAATCACCTCAGGAGACGAAGAAGGGTTTTTCAAGGCAGAGGAGTATGTGCTCGGTGACTTCTGTTTCTTGCGCATAAGGACCAAGGGGGGAAACGCAGCGATCTTAAACCGAGAGATTCAGGATAATTATGTATTGACAGTGAAGGCCTACATCAAGGGAGATTCCCTTCTTGAGACCTGGACTAAAGTCAGCATCCAGGTGTTGGATATGAATGACCTCCGACCTTTGTTCTCACCCACCACATACTCTGTCACTATAGCAGAGGGTACCCCTCTCAGGACAAGCATAGCACAAGTAACTGCCACAGATGCAGATATTGGCTCCAATGGAGAGTTTTACTTTTTTTTCAAAGAGAAAATGGAAGTGTTTGCAGTACACCCAACTAGTGGAGTAGTTTACCTGAGTGGAAAGCTTAATGTCGATGAGCAAATCCGGTATGACTTGGAAATCCTGGCGGTGGACCGTGGTATGAAGCTGTATGGAAATAATGGGGTTAGCAGCACAGCCAAGCTTTTCGTACATGTAGAGCGTGTCAACGAGCATGCACCGGTAATGAATGTAGTCACTCTTAGCACCTCCAGGCTGGATAAAAACCCTGTTTATGCCATGGTAACTGTTCAAGACTTAGATGATGGCTTAAATGGAGAAATTGATTCAGTAACCATTGAGGGTGGGGATCCCTCAGGACAGTTTTTTGTAGAAGAATATGAAGAAGGCGAGTTTATCCTAAAAGCCTCGGAGACATTAAGCTGGGAGAATTTCCCTGATGGCTGGAATTTAACCTTGCAAGCAAAAGATAAAGGAAACCCGCAGAAGTTGTCCACTGAAAAGGTTGTCCACATTCCATCCAATAAGAGGCTGAATGAGGATGCTCACTTTGAGCAGGAGTTGTATGATTATAGGTTAGATGAATTTTCACCACCAGGCACAATTGTAGGTGCTGTTAAATTAAGGCCAGAACCTGATGATGCAGAATATATCCTGATACCTTGTGCAGATTCAGTTTTTTTTCAAATGAATACTTTAACAGGTGCAATCTCCACCACTCGCTGGTTCACTCAGGTGTCCCAGGATGTCTTTAATCTTGAGGTACTGGAAACAGACAGTGACCTTAGAGTAAAAGTGCGGGTAACCATTGAAGATGCCAATGATAACACACCAATATTTGTCCAGAATTCTTATGAAGTTTTTGTCAATGAAAGTGTACCAGTTGGGAGCAATGTACTGGCAGTATCTGCAGTGGATAGAGATAAAGGTGAAAATGGATATATAACATACAGCATATCCAGCCTTCACCCTCTACCTTTCAAGATCAATCAATTTTCTGGTGTTGTCAGCACCACTACAGATTTGGATTTTGAATCTTCACCGGAGATCTTTGTGTTTGCTGTCAGAGCTTCGGACTGGGGGTCACCTTACAGGCGAGAGAGTGAAGTCAATGTAACAATCCACTTGGAAAATGTAAATGATAACCAGCCTATATTTGAAAAAGTAGCATGCCAGGGAGTTATATCTGCAGATTTCCCAACAGGTGAAATTATTACTACCATGTCTGCCATTGATATAGATGAGTTAGAGCTTGTAAAATATAAGATCATTTCAGGAAATGAGCAGGGACACTTTGACCTCAACCCTGATTCAGGGGTCCTTACATTGCAACATTCCCTTGCCACCTTGAGTCCAAAGAATAGTGTCTTTAGTTTAAAAATAACTGCCACAGATGGTGAGAGTTTTTCTGACGCTATGTTTGTTAATGTCTCTGTTGTTCATGGAAAATCTCTTTCCAAACAGTTCACTTGTAAAGAAACAAGGGTAGCCCTAAAACTAGCAGAGAAGTTGCTGAAAAAATCCAAAGCTAGTACCAAACTTAAACGTGACGAAGGTTTTATTGACCTTTTCTCCGTCAATCGGCAAACGCCCCAATTTGATAAAACATTTCCCACAGATATTGCTGTGCAGGAAGATCTAAAAGTTGGCTCAAGTGTTTTCAAAGTGAACGCTTATGATGGGGACACAGGTTTTAATGGTCAGATTCTATACTCTATTTCAGATGGAAACACTGACAGCTGTTTTACCATTGACATGCTGACTGGCCTCATCAGTGTTTTTCTACCCATAGACAGAGAAAGGAGAGATCACTATCTTCTCAACGTGACTATCTATGACCTCGGTGTCCCTCAGAAAATGGCCTGGCGTCTGCTTACTGTCCATATAGAGGATACAAATGATAATGCACCCCAATTTTTACAAGAAGAAGGCTATAACATTGTCATGCCTGAAAACACTGCCATAGGTACAGACATCATCCAGGTAGAGGCCACTGACAAAGATCTTGGAGCCAGTGGAGAGATTGTGTATTCTTTTTTGACAAGCAGCACTGAATTTAGCATTAACTCCACTAATGGGATAGTGTACGTTACCGGGCAGCTAGACAGGGAATTAACATCTTCTTTTAACCTGAAGATTGAGGCTCGGGATGGAGCAGACAGAGGGAGTCGTAAGTTTGCTGTGACTTCATTGAAAGTTACATTGGAAGATGTAAATGACTGCCCCCCATTATTTATTCCAAGTGTATATAAAGCCAGGGCTCTGGAGGATCTTCCAGTTGGAAGTGTGGTGGCTTGGCTAGAAACCCAGGACCCAGACCTGGGGTTGGGAGGTCAGGTCCGATACTCTCTGGTCAATGACCACGATGGATGGTTTGAGTTAGACAGGGTCAGTGGAGCCATCCGTCTGACCAAGGAGCTTGACTATGAGACAAAACAGTTCTACAACCTCACGGTGAGAGCCAAAGACAAGGGAAGGCCTGTTTCTCTTCTCTCTGTCACGTATGTGGAGTTGGAAGTCATCGACGTCAACGAAAACCTCTATGCTCCATACTTTTCCCACTTTGCCTTAACGGGATTGGTTAAAGAGAACGCCCGCATTGGAACTACTTTACTCCAAGTTAGCGCTAACGATGATGATTTCGGTAGAGATGGAGAGATCCACTACTCTGTTCGTGATGGGAGTGGGCTTGGACGGTTTTCCATCGATGAAGAGACAGGTGAGTTTACTTTGTGATTGTCTCTGTGTCATGTTTCTATTGGAATGCTGCTGAGAGGTGAAAATATGGTGAATGAATTTCCACAACCTTTATTTCCTTAAAGTTTTCTAAAAGGCAATTCCAACTGAAATATCTTGTTCGGTGATTAATTTAAATTTTTATAGATTCAATGACAAAGGAAATTGATTTCCAGTCGTCACTGAACAGCATGAGGAATCTGGGTCTGTTCTTGCTAATTATAAGATATTAGCCGTCAATGTTGTTTCAGTGATGTTGATGAAAAACATTCAAAATGTTTTTCTTTGAATGTGGGTTAAAAATGTTATTTGGCAGCTTTTTCAGGTCACTGCTGTTACTTGTTATTGTAAAACAAGCGGGGGATGTTTGTACACAGAAATGGATGGAATCTGTCACACTCAGTAATGGTATTGATGTGACAGACTGGCTTTCCAGAGCACCAAGTATCTTCAGTATGACTGGATCAAGTTTTAAGCACATTTAGTGACCAGTTGTTGTGGAACAATGGGTGTGTAGGAGGACCAAAGGACTACCAATATTATGTTCTAATGTTTTTGATGAAAGCATGTCTCTGCTTGTTGCCTAGCAACGACTGAGCTGATGATGTCTCAGACAACACTGGCAATGGTTCCATGTGAGATATAGATCACTATCAGAATAACACAAATTAACTCTCTTGGTGGATAATATGGCTGTAAAAAAATGAACAGCTTAGTGTATTGAATGGAGATCTTCTTCCTTCACTCATTTCCTTTTTTTACTTCTCTTTTTAATGACTAGGTCAGTTTGTATAGTCTTAAAGCAGTGTAGAGATACATAAGCCGTGATATACTAAAGGTTTGCGCCTCTTTAAACATTAAATCTTTGTACCAGATGCAAAAACATGCTGCAGCTGATTTACAAACTGGTTGCACCGGGTATTGTTAAATTTGCAAAATACCACCTAGGAATGCCATAATAATAAATATTTTCCAAACCAATACGATACCAATGCTTAAATCTGAGTACTTGCCAATGCCGAGTACTGATACCAATACTTCTACCTTACAAAAAATGCAATGAATTGGAAAACTTTTTTTATTTTCTTCTCTGCTTTTTACAACAAACGATGGTGAAATAAAAAATGAAATATAAATATAAACGACAACATAACTAAAATTTCAAGTGAAAATAAACACTGTGCGTATTGTCTGTTCCTCATATCAATTGACTTTAACGAGTACGAGTACAAGTACTTCAGAGTGGTACCGGTACTGATACTGATACAGGAATAGGTATCAATATAACTCTGATTTAACCTTATCTATTATCTATTCAGCCCGTTTGCCTTGAACGAATATGCTATCTGGGCGTTTCTGCAAAAACGCACAAAATCCTGGGAGGAGTAGGGGGAGATAAATCAGCTTTGCATGTGCAACGTAATTTACTAAACGTGGAACTAATGCTGGGCTGGGCTTGTCTAAATTTAGGCAGGCAGGTGTTGACTATCTGCAGCTGGATGAGAAGAAACAGCCGATGCTGCAGTGCCAGAGTGATTCACAGTATTTTCACATGAGCTGGGGGGGGCCATGAACTTCTGGAACAAAACCTTCACATAAAAACACCAAGATCACAGCTGTTTTTAGCCAAATGTTGCCACAAAGTGGCATGTTTATATTTATCAACGACTATGATGTCATCAAAGACCCGCCCACCTGTCTTATTATCCAAAGTTTCATGTGCTTAGTTTCATTCATTCATTCATTTTCTGTACTGCTTAATCCAGTTCAGGGTGGTGGGTGGGCTATAGTCTTTACCCTACACTTATTGGGCAGAGGGGGGAGTGTTTTTTTTTCTCCTCCTCATCTAATATCCAGCCATCGCTTCTTACCCTCATCTGGTGTTCTGGTGACTGGTTTAACTTTTTGTCAAACACCCTCCCATCCTGCATCCTTCTGCTCACATCAAGATATCTTTGCTATATTTCTATTTGCCTCTTCTACTAATATTTCCATCTCCGTTTGCGTTCCGTTTGCGACTGTCTTGCTCTCCTTCTACAAAGTGAATCATTTGCACATGCTAAATCCTCATTTATCGAAGGCTGTCTGCACCCATTATCAATTGTGCAATCAGTCTTAGTTGATTATCCACAAATCATAGAAACACAACAGGCAGGATTTATTTATGGTGCACTTGGTTTTAGATTGTAGTAAATCAAGGCCTTAGTGTCTGGGATATGCCCTTGCAGCCACGTTTCAGCATTCTTGGTATTCCTTCTGTGTCGTTAGTGCTTTGAGCTCATCCATTTTGTTTGCTAGTTACCTGACATTGCCAAGGTGACAGAGGGAATAAATAGCTTGAATTTCCCCTGCTTTTTTCTCTGCCCTGCTCCTGCACTAAATCCTTTTTGTTTTGTCTTCAACTTGTCGGGATTTGGTGTGTTATTCCCTTCATTATGTGGGTTTTGGAGAGCTCAGTCAGCTCCAGATATACAACTCTTCCATTTGCATTTTTATTACACTAGCATCACAGCTTCCAAAACAGCCTGAGAAAGACATGAAGAACTGTTTCTGTGGGAACATTTTTTAACTCAACAAGGAAGATCTGAGTTGCTAAAACTTTTTTGTTTTTTCCCTGGTTTTAATTTAATTATAACTGTCCAGTTTGAACCTTTTAATGTCCTCTTCCATCATTTGTTAGGTCAAAGTTTTCATTAGACTATTATAAATCTGATACATTAGTGGAAGTAAACTCACCTGAGCCCTCTTTACTACTTCTATATTAATACTTCAAAATTAAGTAAATGTAATCGTATTACTGTTTCAAGTTTCACCATTTAATTATTTGTTACTACAGTAGGAGGCACATAGAAGTTCCCATCCCAGCTGGCTGCCAGCCAACTCCCTGCCAAGTTCCATCCAAGTCCCAGAGGCTGGAGTGACCCCCTCCTTCTCCTGGGCGTGACTAGTTTTAAGTGGAACTCCACCCATTCAGTGTAATACAGGACATGACCAGGAGATGGGGCTATTCTCACAGAATACAGCATATAAACCCAGAGGCATCATTTACTATCAAGCACCATCTTGGTTTCGGTAGAACCATGAGTACACACTTTTATTACCTCCACGAAGGAGGTTATGTTACTGTATATATACTGTGTATGTGTATATACTGTATGTTTGTTAGCAACATACTCAAAAATGTAGGAACAAAGTTTGATTACATTTTTCTGAACTTGTTGGGAATGCCACATCAATTAAATGTTGGTGATGATCTGGAAGAGCGCTTGTTACGACCCAGCTCAGCTAGGGATAAGGGTAGAAACAGAATGAGTTCTGGCAACGATGTAAAAAGGAAACAAGGAGTTTATTCCTTACAAAAGGGGGTAAATGGTACACTCTAGTGGTGAAAAAAACCACGGAGTTGGGGTTTGAACACTGCCCCACAACACTC
>JBBDHI010000009.1:5426321-5439119 GCA_037177115.1 Craterocephalus stercusmuscarum | reverse complement strand
CAGAATTGGATTCATGAACATTTTTTTACACTTAACTATACCATGGATGGAAACAACCATCAACATGAAGGGGATTTGGTCTGTTTTAGAACTTCTTTTGTAAAAAAAAAAGACAGACCAAAATGATGGACAGATGTCACTCATCACTTGGATGATATGGTTTTTATTTGGTTATTCATTTGAGCTTAAGTTACCCTTTAGATGTAAAACTGTTAATTTATGAAAGTTTATTAAAAAGTAGTTGTTTTTTCTCTCACATGTGTATATTATGTACAATAAATAGAAGGGATCCGCGGTTTCACGATCATGTTACACAAACATCATTGTTCTGGATTATTTTTCGCCATATGTTCAAGTCAGTCCCTCAGTTTGACATAAAAATAAGTTGTAAAAAAGACGGCGATCTTTACTTCAGTCTATCCGCGGGAATTTTTGCAATTTGGAGGGGTCCTACAGTGGCTGTCTGCCATTGGTTAACCGTGTCAACGTTGCAATCTAAATGGTTAATTAAATAGAGTTATCCAGCATTTGCCCGAGCAGAGCCGATTAAAACTTAAGTTTGCAAAAATATATGATTAAACCGAAGGAGACAACAAATTTATCTAGACTTTACATAAATGTGTAATGTCAGACACACTAAAGTTCTGTACTCTTTTTATAGATATCAATTAACTACACGAAAACCGTGTTCAGCCCACCGCCCACATTCTACTAAGTTCATTATGTTATTTACTCTAAAATAAGTTGGAAGCTTATTTGGCAGAGTTGTGTTTCAGTGTTGCATTGTTGTCAGTGGGGGCAAACAGAGATAGCTCAACTTCCCTATCTTCAGCAACTGTCTCAGCCAACTACCCCCAGTTCCTAGTGGGGATCCAGTAAAGGTGGAATTGATAATCCCAATAATGAGTCCCAGGTCAGTTGTTGGGCCTTCACTCAGCTGGGTGGATCATGTATTGTAAGCCTCTCAAAGGAGGCACTCAGGAGGTGTCCTTATCAGGTGCCTGAACCACCTGAGTTGGCACCTCCTCAGTGTGCAGGAGCATTGGGTGTACTCTGTCTCTCCCAGATCCCTGACATCCTCACCTCAGAGGGTAATCCTGACCGTTGTGCGGAGACAACTCTTTTCAGGTGCATGTAATTGCTTGTGCTTTGATACAAGCCTGCTTTCCTCTTATGTTTCTGTATGGGGAAATGAACTAAAAGCAGCTGAATATTCAACATTGATTCTTGGCATGTAAAATTATATGCTTTCCGCTGTGCTAAATGCTCATTGAAATAAGTTAGTACTTCACCTGCTTGACCTCCACTGAAACAAGCTTGACTACAGTGCTCTTCAGCATGCTTGACTGTTTACCCTGCATCGCTGTGGTTCTGATTCCACCAGATTACCCATCCCTGTTCTGCTCTCACTAATTTGTGTGTCAGCAACACTCATCAGGCTGTGCTTTGTCTCTCCCTCTCAGCTCAATACAACCTGGGACACCCTTTGAACACTTAGCCTTGGGTAACCTCCCTGCATAATAAGGAGCACCCCTCAGTCTGCTTATTAACACCAGCCAGCATGGCAGATGGGAGATCTAATCAATGTGGCTCATTTTCCCTGTTTTGAAGGTGCAATGTACAACATCTGGCCTATTGATGGTTATTCTGCACAGCTGCTTCACACACATGCAGCCTGTTGATCTGCTGAGACACTACTAAGAATCATTGAGGAGGATAATCTGGTTATCTAGTCTGATGGTGCTGCAGATGTGATTGAAGCTAATGGGATTAACTTTGATGAGCTAGTTAGAATCTTAAAATGTCCTTAAACAGAAAAAAATACAGATTCGGCAACTTCTAGCATTTTCATGCCTTTTGTCAAGCTTATATTTTTAATCTCTAATGTCTCTACTGGCTATATTTTTTCACTTCACTGTGGTTAAATCTCAATACTCAGCAGCCTGGTATAATACGATTTATGTTCATTGGCATGCACACACACTAATCCCTGAGGCATATAAATGATCCGCTTTCATGTGTTACCACTTTTTAGTGTTCAGCATTTCAAAACAATCTCATGTCCATATGGGATCTGAGGGCCTAGTGTGACTTCCTCTTGCAGGCTTCAAAGAGGAAATGGTTTGGCATTTTTTTCCTGAGAGGAGGCTGCCTTAACTGGGTTGTGATGACAGCTGGAGAGTCGTCACAAAGGTAGGAGGGAGAGAGGGATGTGGCCAAACTTGTTTGTGGAAATCAGAGATTAAACTGTTTGGATGTAGACCTTTGCTCCAGGTTACTTATATTTTGATGAATCATTTCAATTTTAAAACATGTCAAAAACAAAACACAACTACAAACCGTATCTTTGGGCACACCCAAAGCCAAAATTTACATACAGTTCGAATTCGAGCCAACTCTAGACTTCCGAAGGCCCTAAGCAGAATAAGTTTTGGGGTCCCTACCCCTTAGTACTATGAACAAGGTTTTTGGGATCTGATAATTATAAAATACACTTGTAAAATTATTAATACCCTTCCATTTAAAAAAAGCAACATTCTTAATAGTAATTCAAGTAACTGGAGATTGAAAAAAGTAATAATATTTATATTTATTATTTAATAATATTTAATAAAATTTGCTAAATCATAATTATGTCAAATAGAAATTGGTTTTTAATTTAAGTGACTTGAAAGGATAATAATAAAACAAACACGAGGAATCAGGACTGAAGAGAGCACTTTTTTGATGAGTAATGGGCCAAAATACCTGCCAACAGGTGCGGAAGTCTGATTGAGAGTTACAGAAAACATCTTGCACTGATTGCCTTAAAGGATTATTTAACTAAATATAATGCTGCGTTCAGTCCAAAAGCGGCGAGAGCGTCAGGAGTGTCAGGTTTACATGTAAAGTCTATGTAAACGCACGTCAAGCAGTTGAGCAGCGCGTTTTGAGCGTTTTAGCGTCAGCTGCTCTCGCTGCTCTTGATGCGCGTCAAGAGCCGCTCGAGTTGGAAAATCTGAACTTTCACTGTTTGACCCAGAGCGTCAACCAATCAGAGCGACTAGCTTTAGCTTTAGCAGATATGCTACAATGTAGCGGGGGGAAGCTGTTCTCGTCACTTAATCAAGGACAGAACTTCAGGACAAACTAATTGCATTTTTTTATTTAATACACACAGCATGGATCACACACAGGGTGTAGTTGACAGCAGTGCTTTAAGTGGGCCGGTATGGAACGGTACGCAGTACTGGCACTTCTTAATTTTAGCTCTCACCGTACTGGGACCTTTTTCCACAATTCAGTGCATACCGGTACTTTAAAGGCCCATTTCCACTCCCTGGCGGACGAAAATGTGGACGTCCGTTCAAAACATCGTTATGCGTCGCTGTCTTCATACTTCCATGCATCGTTTATGTTGCTACGGCTAACCTCCGCAAAAGGGGCAGAGCTGAGTTCATTGTTAACATACAATACAATGTTAGTTTCAGACATCGGTTGGTGGCACTTATGCACGGCTATAAAGTTGTTTCTAACCACCAACACACCCTGAACACTTCTACAGCCTTATGTCAAAAGCTTGTGCAACTTCTAATGTTTTTTCCCGTCTTCATTCTTCTTCTATGGTTTTCCTCTTCCCGTTTATCTTCTTCTTCGGTTTGTTTCTGCTCCACTATGCTCAACACTCACACCGCAGTTTCCGGTGGTATTACTCCATCTTCTGAGTTCTGTGAAGGATGTGCAAGGAGCCTGAAAACGCACCAAATGCGCACATAATTGACGCAGAAGACTGACGAAACTTTCTTTGCGTCTGCATATCCGTCACCTGGGTCAAGCATAAATGGGCCATAAAAGGGCTGTGGAGCCGTGTTGCTCCATTTCGCTCCCTGTCTGCAGCTGTGACTCTCGGTATATCCCCCCTCCCCTACTCAAAATTTGTTTCACCCCGCCCACCCACCGACCTTTCCCGACTCAGGCTCGAGCCCCTCTGCACAGAGAGACGTGCGACTTTTCTGAGTGACTGATTAGCAGCAGTAGTGAAAGTAATTAGCTTAAACCTGGATGTAGCTTCTACCTAGCACATTATTATCATCAGCAGTCCTGCTGCATGGAAGCTGGGGCTGCTGAGGTGCTCAGTCCCACTGTCCTCTGGTTGGACTGGGATGAGAGAAGCCAGCTTTTGTCATATGTAGGTATGTGTTAAAGCCAAGCAGCAACCTTCAGCTTGAAAAAGTGATGCCTATGCGGAAGTGCAAAAAATTGTAGTACCCTCCTCATCCGCTAGGTGCTGGCTGCAAAACAGAGCAATTTCCCATTGGCGCCAATGTACAGCAAAATTAAATATGTTTACAGCCTGGTTCAAAAAGACATTTTAGGATTAAAATGTCAGGTTTACCTTCATGACAACTGTGAGGGGAGTGAAAAAAATTCGAACTCCTCCGTTTAGATGTTATTTAATCCTAAAAGACCACATTAACCATGGTCTTGTCTTTTTGATTGACAGGTCCCAGATACCCATGAAAACGCAGAACCGCGTTTTTTGGCCGGCTGACATCGCTTCGTACCTTTAACCTGCCTATGTCTGTTAGCTGGTTAACTCCATTAGCTCTGGGTTGGCTTTGTTAGCATGTAGCTCGGAGTTTGATGGGTGTCAATCATCCCTCCCCACGCTCACAGCCCCCCTCTTAGTGCCTTGTCGTCGGCCACTTTTGTGCTTTCCGGCAGTCACGAGACATGTGACGGTACCAAGATGGCGGAGGAAGGAACTGCCCAATGTGCATCACTTCAGCTCATCAGAATCTTATGGGTCACATGGTTTTTGGGTTTGTCCATTCATTTTACAGTCTATGGTTAAAGCCAAGGTGCTACTTGCTACTGCATAGCTAACTTATTGGATGTATGGATAATCTTATCATGGAAATAAAGGCAGGTTCAGGTAAGAGTATGATACATGGTCTGTTTATCATTATCATTATTTTCACTCACCCAAAAGCAGCCATTTCCATATTCGCCATCTCTCAGCTGTGAGAAAATTACACTGTTCCTCAGAATGAAAGACTCGTGTACGGACCCGGACTAGATTGTAGGTTCCTTTGTGTCGCACATAACTTGTAAATTCACAGAATGTGTGTAGTTCTGTTTCCTATAAATCTCCTCTCTTTCTGAAGGAGGGACAAGTTGCACATGAGCTGCACATATATCAGCCTTTAAACTCATCCAGCAATTCTAATATTGCAACGCTGGATCAGCTCCACAATCCTCTTCTCTGGCATTCCAAATATATTAATACAATAGAAAAAATGCATTCTCTCAGTCGCCTTTCATGGTTTCTGTGCCTCCTTAAAATTATTACTGCAGCTATTGTGGGTATACAGTTGTGCCAGTTAGTATCTGATTTTCAGACACACAATTTGAAGTGCAAAAACAACCACCGCAAACTTGTTGCGGGCTTCATAGATCACACTGTGGGTGCTAACCTGATTTATTTGCATAGTTTCCACCCAACAATACGCACATTCTGGTGTTGCATATTCATCATCAGCAGAAACGCAACGTGGAGAGCGGCGTAGCTTTGCCATAACAGGTGCAATCCTTTTTTGCGGCTTTGATAGTCCTTTCATAACTCAGCCCCTTAGAGTACTGGCAGCTTTGCCTTGCTTATGAAAGATGAGCAAAAAGTTTTATTTCCCCAACCCCCTACTTTCCTGGGTCTCTGCCCAATGCAAATTAACAGACAGAAAAAAATGAAATAAATAACCACACAAACAAAGGGGAGGGAGGATTCGAAACAACCAGAGGACAAAAAATGAAAGTGAAAGAGGTGGAGAAAGGAAACAACACACATCAAAGATCCCTCATAATCTCTTGGGGCACTTGTCAGCATGGAGAAAGCAGAAGTGCTATCTGCCCCCTTTTCTATTGTTTTTTCTTTCTGCAGTTTACTTGGTCCTCTTTTCTTTTTTTTAGCCTGTCTCTCCATAAGATCTTAACTGTGGGAGTTGTTGCTTCCAGTCCTCTGGAGTTGAAAGACTCTCATGAATGCGTCACCCAACTCAACATCTAAACTTCAAACATGAAATGGAGAGACTATTCAAAAGGTTGAGAAGGAGAGGTTGAGGTGAAGTGAGATCGAAAGCTGGCAGTGCACAGAGTTGACAGGTCAGGGTGATGAGGAGGAATGAAGATAAATGAAAGAGGTGGAAGAAAAGAAAGAGATAGTGCTTTATATAAAATGATTTTAAGAGGAAAGTGGGAGGAGGATGCACCGGTATGAGTTGTCACATTTATCATACAGTTTTAAAAAATACTGATTAAGTTGTTGTGTTCAATAAGGGAGGTGACAATCGAAATGACCTAACATGACGATCACCGTGCAGAAGTGTTTGTCAGTTGGGTCACAATCAAGCTATTGCTTAACCTGTAGCTATTCAGAAAAAGTTGATTGTAAAAGGCCCATCAAGGAGCCAAGATGCACAAATGGCTGGTATAGTACAGTTCATTATGGGCGTTCACCTGACCTCTTACAGTCACCACATGGGCTGGGCAAAGCTGATCCTGATTTATAAACGGAAACAGGCATGGGATACGCATGCACAGTCTTTTTAAATCTGGAAAATATTTTGCACTGCATGTTCTGTTTTCCCTACATACGCAACCAGTAATCCTCTTTTCCATTCAATGTTTTAGAAATGAGGCCCTTTGTCTTGTAGGGTTACTAAAAGCTTCATGAAAAGTTATTGGACTAGAAAATGGTTAAAAAATTTAAAAATGTCTCATGGTATGACTATTTTTGTTGAAAGAGACAGACAACGAGATGGTGGGAAGAGGATGTCAAAGAAGTGTGGGGATGGAGCTAAAGAGGGGAGGCTGAGCCAACAGAGAGGAGGGAACCACAACAGAGATTGATGAGCATGGGAAACAAGGTGACTTTCCTCAGGGGTGTAAAGGAGGATGATCCAACGGAAAATGGGAAAGTTAGGATGTAGTCCAAGTGAAAGCAGAATTAAAAGAAAAATAAATTCAAAACAATCAACAAATCAACCTGAAAATGAAGACGTTATAAGGAAAAATGGCAGTAATGTGAATGTTGCAGACAGCACTGCCAAGTCTGCATGTTAAAAGCAACCTTTGGCCTTGGCCTGCTCCCTTTGTGAAGCCCTCCTGATTCTCTCACAGCGACCTACACTAAAGCACTAACCCCTGGGAGACATGACATGAAGTCCATCTTTTTTTTTCATTAACTGTCCACAGACCCGTTTCCTTAGTTAATGCAGTGAGGTGCCTCTTACTGACGGCCAATGCAGCATCCATCTTGCAGCCTACCAGTACTGTGAGCTCCCCCAGCCAGTAAAAAACTTATGCACACAACTTATCTTATGTTGGCTCTTTTCTTATGTCTTGCTCTGTCCCTTTCTTTTCCTCTCATCCTTCAATAATGTCTTCTTGCATTATTTTCCTGAGATATCCATGGCATACAATCAAAACAGCAAGTTTGTTTTCATCTTCTTGCTAGCATGTGATGCGGTACGTAAAACAAAAGTCAGCTGCAACATGTCATGGATAAAAATGTTGTAGTGTGCTTACTTAGCTCAATGGTTACAAAAAACAACCAAACAAGTTCTGAATGCTGAGTTTTAAGGTCAGAAGGTTCCACAATGTGTCTTTAAGCCTATTGTCTTCATCTTTGAGTCATCTGTGGATATCAAAGTGTATCAATGTAACAGGTGTGTGCATGAATGCATGCTTGCACCTAAAATGATATATCCTGATTAAACTTCAACTATGAAGGCTGTGAAATGACAGTAGCATATATTAGGTGAAGTACCAGCAAAGGGCTACCACATACAAAGAGTCTGAAACAGGTTGATACAAACTAAAGTGATTGCAGGGTTTGGAAGAATTACTTTATTCAATTACCAAGCTAGAAAAATAAGCATTCTCTTCAAAGCTGGTCTTATTCTGATTTTTTTTTTTAGTAACAACTGTATTAATTTTAATGTGTGTTGGAGGCAAGTTTCTCTGGTGTCAAAAATGCTTAACATATAATTTAAAAAATAGGTTAAATTATTAAAAATAATGATGGTTTCTACGTGTGTATGCGTGTGTGCCAAGCATGTACTGTATGTTTTTCTGTGGGCTTAAGAAAAGTACTTGAAGGTGACTATGAATTAACGGCTGGCTAAAGTGACTAATTAGGGGAACAATTATACAACCGCTCCTGGCAGAGACAAGGAGTCAACAGTGGTGTGACCCCTCCCAAAGCTCATAATAGGGAACGCATAGACACACATGCACAAATACATATACATGCACTGACATGCCATATTTTCAGGTTTTATAGCCATTTCTGTACCGTTGCAATATGATGTAGGAGTAGAACAGGAAAAAACTGATTTCAACATGAAAAATGGGACCTGTGGACTGAATAAATTGTCTATAATAAATGAATAAATGTTTTAAAGTACCAAAAATGCTACCAAAAGAGCTTGAATTAAAGGTTTTTGTCCATAGAACAGTTTTCCCTCTCATCCAAAAGGCTCACTGGTCAGTTTAGAATTAAAGAAGTCTTTTTGATCAAACTGAACACTCAAGCTGTTAGAATTACCACAGTCCGGATGGCTGAGAATCTACACCAACATATCCAAAATGCTTGTGATTCCCTGTGTGTTATTAAATATATTTATTAGAACGTTACTAACCATTGCAAAACTTATAGAAGTGGCTTATTCTGAATATCTTTGTTAAAGCAATGTAATCACTTAGCCTTTTTAAAGGCAGGTGTCCCGTATACCGTATGGAGATTATCGGACAGTTCTGTGTATTATTACGTCTACATAACTACTGCATTTAAGCTGGTACACATGCAGCACATCATTTGAAAGCTTGTCTTTTCAGTTAAATAAACCTTCACAAATAAGCTGCAAATACAATACATCTTCTAAAATATAACACGAAATGTTTTGTTTTGAAACGTGACTCCATCATGCTTGGTTTGTAGTCTCTGCCCTCTGTACTTTTTGGAAATTTATGGCTGTAAGTGCTCAGATGTGCTATTAATACATAGTTTAATTGTAAAAGTAGCAAACATACTCAACAGGTAGCCGATTATGAAAAAAAGTAATATGAAAGCAGTGTTGCGTGTAAGTGAAGCTGATTTGTGACTATTAATTATGTAGCATTAATATTCCTTATCAGCTTTCTTAATAATCCCCAAGGAGTAGAACAAGATTATGTCAAACTGGGAAACAAGGGAAGAAAATGAAGAAGACAGAAGCAACATTATCATCAGCTGGAAATTTAAAACAAAATAAAACCCTGACAAACACAAATGGAAGCAAGACTTTGTTTACGGTTGGAAATGGAAATAGTGATGGAGCATGTTCGGCAAACATGTAAACATAAAAGAAGATATTTCACTTCAATCTGGTGCGGTTTATGTCCAACAAAATTAATGCACACATAATCAGTCAGCACACAGTCAGATTTTTTTATTTGCAATATCTTAAACACAAACACACAAACAAATGCACGCACACACACACTTGCACAACAGCATGCATGTCTAACTGTTGCTTTGGAAAACCTTTCTGGATCCTACAATCCCCAAAGCATTTTGCTTTGGCTCTGAGTAAAAAGAGAATATTCTGTTGTAGAAACTGGGATTATCTTGTTTCACCCCTGCAGGAAACTCAGACATCTTGGCAGCTGCTTCATAAAGTCAAGTTGTGCTGAAGCTACAGCTTTAAATACTGCTTTCTCTATCAGTGTCCAGCATTTGTGATATACTGATATCTGGGAAATGGGTTGTGAACAGATATTATAACTGAGACTTTACAGTATTTAGCATTAGATTTCTCTGGATGGAAGGATTCTTTTCTCATATCAGAGTTAAATGCTACAACCTGAACAGCATGTGGTCGTTAATACCATAACGGCCCTTGCAGTTTCACCCTTTCTTTCATCACCCTCCCCTTTTATCCTCACTAACAACTGACATATGCAAGCATACTGCAACACTTAAGCTTACCTCAAATTACAATGAGACAGAAACCCTCTGATCTGAGTTTGGAAAGGAACCACCGTCAAGTGCAGGAAACACTAAAATTGGTACCACAGGATTAACTGCCTGTACAGTATGTGTTGGGTTTAAGTGGGATTTGTAAGGAAGGACAGCTCAGGCTTTGAAGTTTCTGACCCTGCAGGGTATATTCTGATTAATCACACCTTTAAAGCTGCATTCAGAGAAAAAATTCCAAGTTGAATTTGGGTCTGAGGATGGCATTAAGGGGCAGACCATGTTAAGCCTGTAAAATAAAAGGCCAAATATGTTGCTAAGAGATAATAATAAGTCTCTCAGCGTATCTCATTATCTTGTCTTGGATAAATGCATGTAAGATAATTGGTTTCATATAGTCATGCTTCTGGTGTTTTCCATGAGTCTGGTTGGACTCATTGTGATGGAAGCATAACAGAGTACAGCAGCAAGAGTAGGTAGCCTGACCAATCAGATTCTCCTGCATTCTTTTCAAATGCAAAAGGGTCTGAACAGATATTATACAGATCATATCCCTGTCAAATTTTAGGACTCACCAATTACATATCACCTTTGTTGTGCGTCATATCATTAGTCCCCTTGTTTGGGGAGGTCAAATATCTGAACCTTGTGTGCAATCACACCTTGTATTCAGTTTTGATGCACATGGGATAACTGTCATTAATATTTGCCTTTTCTCCACCATTTGTCATGGCTCTGCAGCTACCATAATGGCTCCCACTCGCCAAACTTATTGTTTTCGTTCCGCCTATCCGCTTGAGCATCACAGATGTTGTGTCACTTCCGGGTTTCTGTGATTGGTTCTCTCTCAACTGGTTAAGCCCGCCTTCGAAATTGAGACACAGCGGTTCAGCTACAGGCCCTCATATCTTTGTAAAGTAGTATTTCAAAGCGTGTTGGGCCTGGTTGATCAGGTTAAATAGGCATCATGGTATGCAGGAGGAAAAGATGTTGATTTCCTACTAAGCTTATGTTCATTATAAATGGACCTGGTGATGTACACGTCTGGCAAACATGGTAAGCTTCATCTGCCTCGGCTGTGTTGGCCACATTTTATCTACTTGCAGAACAATAGTACACCAATGCATTTATTAAGCAGGGAATGCACGTTGATGCCTGGATGGAGAGGACTGTTAACAACCACGAAGGAGATGGTGGAACAACAGCAGCCTCAGCAAGAGAGAGAGTAAAAAGGAGGAAAACATGCTCCCACAGGTTTAAACTGTCAGCCTCGTGCCATCTCGCCTTCTACCACACAACATTCATCACACCACTCCACCTGATAATCTAAACATGAACAACCTGTGCATCTCAGACAATTTGCCGGCCTCCAACAATCCACACTCTCTGCTGTTATCTCTTCTTCAATTCATCTGTTTTTGTCATCCCCTTCTCCTGTAACACTTAAGGTCAGGGTGGGATGTGAACAATAAATCTTTTCTCCTGATTCTGACAGCAACCCTCAATCCAGGAAGTACTTTGGCTAGTTGGACATAAAGGGCTGCACTGCACCTGAACATCCCCCTAAAAATGATTCCAGTAGGCAGAAAGACTGGGTGGAAAGTTTGGAGTGCTATTCGGCGAGAAAGTAAGACAAATTGGAGGAGAGAAAAACAAAGAAAGTAAGAGGGAGGAGAGGGCGAAGGGTAAAGGGAGAAATTTGCTGGAGGAGGAGTGGATTCAGCGAGTCCATGTTGTCTAGATTAATATGATGAATGACACCGAACAGGCGCTCTTACTGTGCTATTATTTGCTTTTATTTGGCTTTGGTGCTGCCTTTTACCACAAAATGACATCAAAGGTCTCCAATTTTTCTGCGACTCGCACTCCAACTCCTACACACAAACTGAAATGTGTGAGCAAGTGCAGTAACTGTGTGTGCTGCTGTTGTAAAGTAGCACACCACTTAGTATTTGTACTCAGCAACAGAAGAACATACACAATTGCACATCCTAACAGCAAACATGATAAACGACCTGTACACACACATTTATGCTCACCCTTTTCACATTCAGGATGACCGGAGTGAGGCCTAATTTAGTCTGAGACAGACTATATTAGGCCTCACTCATTTAGACACAAAGCTTTGAATGCTCAAATACCGCATTGATTAATGATCAGTGATTAAGAGGAAATGGAAAGACTTGCAATAAATTGTAGTAGAATGAAGTAGGCAATGTGAAACATGGTTGGAAAACTGCTATTGACAGCCATACAGTACTGTATCTCAGATGAGTTCATGAGTCAACTTCAAGTCCATTCTTTGCATGGACTTCAAGTCCAGAAATGTATTAAAAAACATTATTAATGCTGGGGGACTGGGGCTAATATTGTTCCATTGGAAATCGGATAAATCTCCAGCATTTTCACAATGGTTAAAGGAGGTGCTTTCTTTTTTACCCTTGGAATAACTCACGCAGAAAATGTTGCCATCACAACAGAAATTCTCTTACTACATGGAAACCCTTTGTTGAGTTTGTAAAAATGTTTGATTTCAATACATAGCTGAATGTTTATACCTTTTACCTGCAATTGTGTAAACTCCTGGGTCTCTTTTTTTTGTTGAGAGCCAATGGGTGGGGGTCGGTGGTTGGGGTTCTTTACTACAACATGTAAATTTACTGCAAAATTTAGTGTTCAGTTCAATTCAATTCAACTTTATTTGTATAGCGCCAAATCATAACAAATTCATCTCAAGGTGCTTCACTGACAATCAGTCAAGCAGTCTGATTGTCACACATTCATATATACATACATACTAGCCA
>JBBDHI010000009.1:5285548-5295990 GCA_037177115.1 Craterocephalus stercusmuscarum | reverse complement strand
GTTTTCCTTTCTCGGGTAAACTCGTGCTTCCTTTCGGCGAAACTCGGCGCAACGGACGGGACAAACGGCCATTTCTGTATACCTTTAAGCTAATACTGTAAGTGCGCTGCAGCTGTTAATGACAAATAATAAAGCAATAAAGACAAGATAAAGCATATTGACATTTCACTTTTTAGATATTTTGATGTAGTAGTTGGGTGGATAATTTTACCCTAAGCAGTGTGATAAAAATAATCCTCTGAACATTTGAAGGTCTTGCTGGATAAGGTTGGACAAATAAGAAAACACAAATACTGTGATTATGTACAGTATTGCCATGTCAGTAATTGAAAGCATGGCTCTCTGTTGATATTTCTTTTTTCTTCTCATCTATGCTCCACATGTACTCTTCAATGGTCTACAAGTGCAGATCACCACTATCTCCTCTTGAGTTGCACCTCCATTTTATGCTCCAGCGGATGACAATAATTTAAGCCTCCCGATATGCAAATGTCCTTAATTGGACTGTCACAAGTTCCCAGGCTTCGTCAACTTTACAAAATGACTATGGCTGGGAGCAGATTGGATTTTGGTGGCCAATCTTGTGCACTTAATTTTCAGTTTTACTCTAGTTTCCTGCAACATGCCATTTACAAGAGCATCTATACAAATGAGAGAGGTTTTAAAAAGGGAAAATGATGACTCTGTCTTGTCATTTTCATACCTACCTTAATCTCTCTTTCTATTCGCTCACTTGCTTGCCTCTGCCTCAATTGTCTTGTGAATCATCTTGTTTGTAATTTTGAAAACCTTTATGATTATGGGGAATAGAACTAGCTGTATCACCCTCTGCGGGGGGGGAGGGGAACTCCTTTTGTCCCCATTCTGTCAGATAAGTATATTTTGTTTTGCACTTAAAACTCAGTGGTGTTCAGAAGAACCTTTTTTCTCTGCCTGGCACAGGGCTAATGGCTTTGTTCATTAGTACTGGGACCACAAATGCTTGAGTGTGTCTGGATTCTGATACCACATGAATACATTGTAATTCATGTGGATTCATATAATAATCCTAACACATGAATATTCCATGGAGTTGCAGGGTTTTTTTCTTTAAGGGAAGAGTAGAACCTTGCTGAGCTATGAAGGTGGACAGCCAGGAGCGCTCATATTTACCTGTTAGAATACGAAAGTTCATGTATGATCAGGGACAAAACAGTGAGACAGGGGCATGCAATATTAACCTAATGCACTTAATGTATTCTCTTTTCAGATAAATAACCTTGATGTGCAGCCTCCTGGATACTGTCTGTCATTTTCATTGAGAGGAGGCTATTAATTATACCTGATGCCTCCTTGTCATGTTGTTCTGCACTCTTTGTTAAAAGAGTGAGTTTTGTGTGTTTACCACCTGATTGATTAGTGGTGTTTATGTACCTTTTGTATTTCATTATGTGAGGCAAACACCAACCTGACTTGATGATTAGTATTCATGTTGTCTATTTAAAATATTTTTAAAGCAATTCATTCCTCCCATTCCACATGTCACTACCGTCAAACAAGTTAAATCTTCCTCAGAGAAATAAAGAAAATGTGTTGATGTTGTGCCATTTATCATACTTTCTTTCGTGATTTCTTTCCTCTACAATCATTTTTCCCTTACACCCACTCACCCCATCTTCACTCACTTAATTGAGTCTTTGATTTACATGAAAATGAACATGCTGTGATGATTGTAGAGATGGTGGCACTGAAAGGAAAGAAGATAAAACACCTAAGCAGAGATGGAAGCCAAGCCAGAGCAGGTTAAAGTGGGCCTATGAGTGCCACTCCCTCATCTGCCCAGACTGCATTAATCCTCAACTCTTTATCTCAATTTTAAAAATTAATGCTATTCATTCAGTATGAAAGACGAGTGGACTTGGGAGCAGATGATTTCTCGGGTGAAAATGCCATTGGGTGATTAATGGTACAGGATGTTTTGTGGAATGACGCTGTAATAAACTCTGTTCCCTGGGATAGAGCATTCTGGGGCTGAAGCCATCCAGGAATTAACTACATGTAGGTGGGTGGGGGATTAGCATCAAACCCAAAGCTCTGGATTGATGGTATATTTCGATTAAAAGGAGATTTTCATTTGATTCTCAGGTTCATTTCTCTGTGATCTCCTGGGTGTTTAATAACAGCAGTTCACTGTTTTTTTATTCACTGTGACAGACAATTTCTTGCCCTTGTGGGAAGATTGTGCCCGCTCAATAAATTTCTGAAGGGGGTGAAAGTGAAGGATGGCCAAATTAGTACCAAGATAAATTAAGGGATGGAAAGTAACATAGTGTAGCTAGGTTGACTGCTTTGGATTTTCCATCTTCCTTCTCAGAAATCAAAGGCCATGAGTGAGTCCAAACAAATCTGATTGAAGTGTTTCAAAAAGCTGTTTACACACATCACAGTGCGTATTTTAGCCGTCTTTGCTGTGGCATCAAATTAAATCTTGTGTGTTCGCTGGCTTAAGCACCTGTCCAACCCAACAGGAGGAAAACTGGATGACTGAATGGTGACACGAGAAAGGAAGGGGAACAAGGCTGTGCCTGTGTGTTAAAGCTCAGGGGAAGCTAGCAGTTGTCAGATTCAGGGGTGGAGATCTTCAGATATCAGAAACTTAAAAAAGTCTTTAGATATACATTAGGGCTGCAACTCACAACAGAGACATTGCAAAATAAAAAGAAATACTGCAAGTATTCAAAAGTATAAGGGATGTAACTTAAATTTAAATTGTCTATCAAAAGCACCTTCACACACTCAAAAGCACAGCAGTGATGTAGTGGCAAGTGATGAATGAGATATTGACAACCTGCTGAAGCATGGATCGCTCTCAAAAAGTAAAGCTTCTAGTTTAACTTCAGCAAAAGGTCTTTGAAAAAGCATCCTTCTTTCTAGCAGACTGTGGAGACTTAAGCTTCTCTTCCCTGATTATGTCTCCTGGGAGGAGCACTTATGACAGTTTGCTGATATTTGAGGACAAGTCTTACACATACATTGACATCAAATGAAATACATATACTTTTTCTCACTTTTGTGCATACCGACATGAAATAAACTGCTTATGAGAACACTGTTTCAAGGCATTTTGACAAAGCTGTCATAGAGGAGATCGTCAGCTTTAGCAGATGAAAAATAATGCTGAGATGATGGAAGGTTTGGTGGCAAGTCTGCAGAAAGGGCCCAAGTTCAACTTAATTTCCATCTAATACTTATATCAATTAACTTTTCAGTTGCTTTTTACATCTGTTTCCAGATTACTTATTAGAAACTAAGTGGGGGAAGTAGTACTACTAAACTAAAGATTTCCGCACTTCTGTGGCCCCTAACTGCGTGTAGGCTTGGCTGGTTGGCATCCATCTTGCATCCTCTTTGAGCCCTCTCCAGCCAGTAAAAGTCCATGCTTTTGACTTGCTCTGTCCCTTCATCACTTTCTTTTAATGATGTACTCTTTCTGTGCACATTCAAAATAATAAGAGCTGGCATATAATGCTTTGCAATAAATCAAAATGTAGCTGTCACATGATGATGTAGTGGGAGGGGGAGATGTGTAGTGTTTTTTTCTGTCTCAGGGCAAAACAAGTCAGTTGTATGGAGCTTTAGGGTCAGGATGATCTAAAACAGGGATCTTCAATCCTGGTCCTCGAGGGCCGGTGTCCCTGCAGGTTTTCATGATGTCCCTGCTGCAACACACCTGACACACATCAGTCATTAATTAGCAGACGTGTGCAGAGCTTGTTCACGTCTGAGACATGTGTGTTGCAGCAGGGACACTATGAAAACCTGCAGGACTCCGGACCTCGAGGACCAGAATTGAAGTAAGTGTTTTAGGCCATGTTTCTACAATATTCTACCTTTGGGTTCTCTTCCTTGTGGATCATTAGTGTATCTAGGTGAATTTGTGAACTATTGTTTCATGAGTGTCAATCATCAACATAAACAATGGATTACTAATGCCCCCCCAAAACACCCCACTTTTAAGAATGATGCTTCCAGTGCACCCTGACCTCTGAGCACACCATGGGGTGTTACTGCTCCTGCTGAGAAGCACTGATCTTTTTCTTTTTTTTTTTTTTTTTTTTTTTTTTGCTGTTTTATGGATTTTTTGGCTGAGGCAAGGGACTAAAATCTTGATCTTGTTGGAGTCTTAATTTTTGCATCTTACTAAGATCTCAAATACTGCACACAAAATTCTGTGTGCTGCAAATAAATTGTGCCTGTTGCGTATGTTTCCAAAGCCTGTTATCAGCTGCACAGTGGTTTGGTGGTTAGCACTGCTGCCTCACAGCAGAGTTGGGCTGAGTTGGAGCCAGAGGGGGCTGCTGGTTTGGGCTAAGGAGGGGTTCTAACTTTCTGTGTGGAGTTTGCATGTTCCTCCCGTGTATGCGTGGGTTCTCACCGGGTACTCCGTCTTCCTCCCACTGTCCAAAGACATGCACGTTAGGTTAATTGGCTGCTCTACATTGTCACTAGGAGTGAGTGTGTGCATGAATGGTTGTCTGTCCCTCTCTGTGTGGCCCTGCGATGGACTGGTGAACGGTTCAGGGTGTACCCCGCCTCTCGGCTGAAAATAGCTGGGATAGGCTCCAGCCCATTCGCGACCCAATTGCATTAAGCGGTACAGAAAATGAATGAATGAATGAATGTTTCCTTGATGTCCAGGTGATCAACTATGACTGATTGTGCAATTGATAATGAACGCAAACAGCCTTATTCTAAGCAGATATATGGAACTCCAAGGTGTGACACACTAGAGCCAGTTGCAGAACAAGGTATGTGACAAAATCAAACATGTTCCGTTAATGACCACACCATCATTGTTGACATTACAAAAATGAATGTGCCTCTTTTGGAAAAGTTTGTCTAAACAACAGTTGGGATTTTAAAATTCAAACAAATGAACTTATCTGTTTCTATTAAGAGTGTCCCGATATTGGTGATATTGCAATATTTCCTTAGGTAAATTGCAACAAAGCAGTGTAACTTGAGGGACAAATGATAGTTTTCAATCTGATCTAGTGGAGAAAAACATGCTAAACTACATAGACCATGATAATTTGCAGCCAGTGCACTCTTTTAAACCAAATGACAACACAGTTTTTGGTGCCTGGGTATCTTTATTTATCAAATGGTCCGTGTTTTAATGCTAGGTGAAGTTTATATTAATACAATGTCTGGGCTGTCTTTTCTCCATAAATATATGTTGAGTTGTTACTTGAATTTGTCACTTCAGCAAAGGTTTCACAAGCTGTTCAAAATGTCAAAACCTTAAATATGACAATAAATGTACAAAAGACTGATCAAAGCATTTTAATTTAGTCATTCTTGTTTTTATTCTTATATTATCATAATAATATTGTACAGTGAGATGTGGATATCATTATACCCGTCGTTTCTATATAAAGATTCATGTTTTCAGCCCTATGAATTAAGCCCTCCCTCTGTCTGTCAACCCGGCACCGAACCAGGAGGCTAGTCTGCTAGTGGCTCACCGTTTACAAGACACATGCGTTACACACAGTACTAACAGCACAACACTAACAACACAACCGAAAAATAGAGCTGTGACTTCCAGCCTTATAACCACATAAATAAAAATGACTTATACTGTTATAATATGTAAAATGCCCCCCATTTAAAACCTTTATGCAAATTAGGACATTGCCACTTTTATTTCTGAAACAGGAGTAGGGCGGCAGGCGGCACATTTTGCCGTCATGGGTAAAAATCTACCTCAATGAAAAGTTTTTAACAACTTCCAGGGAATGAGCCAGCAGATTTTAATTTCTGGACCCGGCCAATCAGTGAGCTAGATTTTTTTTTCTCCTTCCTGCTTCTTTTCTTCTTGGTCAGAGGTCATTTGAAAGACAGAATTTCTTTCAAATGACTTTAAATTAAAGGAAGGTGTGACATTTGACTTTCCTCCCCACCCAATCAGACCAAACCCCCCAGACTATCCTAGTGTGAATATACTCAAAGTTAAAGGTGTTGTTGCACTATTAGACCAAATACATAAAGCAGTAGGGAATAGCTAATTATTTGGGTTAAGTTCTGAACATGAGCTAAGGAGGGAAAGTGTCACATTGTGGAGATGTGAAAGAGTGATTATTTAAATAACAGGGCTTTTTAAAAAAGCTCATGTAAGACTATTCTGACTATATAATGACAGTGTTGAAAAACGCACATGAAATTTCAAAGTATCTGCAACTTCAGAGCAGTTAATGCCACAGCTTATTGCAGCATCAATCAAACCACAGCATCTATGTTGAATAGCAGATTAACATGTAATGCAGAGCAGTTAACAGGACTTCAAAAACAGTGCAAAAAGTCAAATACACACAAATCATTTTGTTTTTGCAATAACGTTGAATGTCTCCCATTCAAAGCAGCTGCATCAATAAGTTAATTTTCTCCCTACTGATCTGACGATCATCTGATGATAAGTGTCGGAACATGCAAAGTATGTGCAACAGTTTTTTGTGTGAGATAAAAAAAACTGAAAAGTATCAAAGTACATGACAAAATCAGCATATTTGGGATGATGAAAATACCATTGACTGGAACTTCTAGGTAATTGGAGTCAATATAACCAATAGGATACTCTTTTAGCTTTTCTTCCTTTTGAAATAACAAATAATACATTACAGAGAGAGCATGCCTGCTCTGTGGCTAATCAAAAGAGAGAAAAAAGCCAAAAGCAGAAAAAAAAATCTCATTACAAAGACTACTCCCTTCATCTGTGTGGTTCAGCGAGGGAGCAGATTGCATTTCAGTACTTCATTAATAAAAGACTGCATGAACAATGGCAGAGTGATGGTTCCATTGTTTTGAAGCCAGAGAAGAAGGCACTTTAAATACCAGAAGCAAGAAAGTCATTATGCCTTCTGTGCCTTTCATCTCAAATTGTGCAAAATCAAGTTTGCACGAATTGCAGCATCACTGAATTAAACTGTGCTTCAGAGTGACTTAACGTTGCTGTTTGAAAAAATAAAAATAAAAATAATAATAATATGGTATTTGAAATGAAAAGAGTCTGGTTCTGCTTCAATCGGCAAAAAAATGGTAATGCCAAATTTTATTTTCATAGCACATTGAACTGCATGTAAACACAATGGTCCTCGTACGTCATACAGGGCTGGCGATTGTCATAGGCGAGTTAGGCCGGCGCCTAGGGCACTATCTATGGAAGGGGTGCTGAATTTATCCAAAGAAAAAAAAAGAAAAGAAAAAATGTGTACACTAATTTCATCTGCATTTAATTTCTTCCTAAATAATAGCTAGACAAAACTAATAGAAAAACTGAAATAGGCTAAGCTACAATATTCTGTAAAAGGCATGTTTAATGAGCAGCGCTGCTCTACTTGACCTCTGTGAAAGTCAAGAGAGGAGCAGTCAGAATGGGATCAAATGGGATCCCAGCACCAGGATTTGGAGATGTTCCGATACCATTTCTTTCCTCCCGATACCAATTCTGATACTTGCGTTTTGGGTATCGGCTGATATCAAGTACCAATACCACTGGAAATCTAACATTGGGGCTCAAATTTTATTTAAACATCGGCGACATTTCTGTCTGTCGGTTAAAATGTCAGTTATCAGTTGGTGCTGCTGAGGTCTGCTGCCCATACTGTAGCTGTGGGGGTCTGGCTGAAGACTCCCTTTGGTTTCATTCGTGCTCCTGACTGTTGCCGACTTTGTCGTGGGAGGTTCTTTGTGTTTCTACAGGTGTAGCAGTTGTCTAGAGTCTGTGGTTGGATTGTTTTCTGTATATCATTGTTTTCTCTTTTTTCTGTCCATTCTTCTTTCCTTTTCAGCTCTCTTTCAATTCTTTTTCTCTCCCCTCTGGTTGGGCCCAGCAATAGCCTATCATGTCGATTCAGTAATTGACAACTTTTAAAGATAAATAACCAAATAAAATATAAATTTAGAAAGAAAAAAATCATCATTGATCATCAAAATGAGCTTTTAAATCCATAAAGCTCCTCTTTGCACGACCTAGCAGCAGCCGGACGATCATCCTGCAGCTATGATACTGGACAAGACAAGTAAAAACAAATTGCTGTGAACATACAGTAGTCACGTATACTTTTCCTCTCCACAGATACTTTAGAAATGTTTCCAGCACCTCCAACATAATGTGCTCTTCTATCTCAGCTCAGCCCTGTTACAGCATCGGGACTTGAGGTTTCACCAATAGACAGAAAGAAGCTAATTTCAGCTCCAGCTTAGTTAAACCTACCAGAGATCTACAATCATCCAAGAATGTTTCAGTAGGCTTTCCATCATCACCAGCAGCCAGGTAAACAGCTCTCTTATATGTTGACATTAAAAATGAATTTGCATCTAGAAAATCTTGGCATAGGACTGTAACGTGAAATTTTTGAGGCGGTGTTGCAGCACAGAAATCAGGATTATTTGCACACGACTTCTGTAGAAAAGAAGACTGATTGATAGATTGATTCTATAGATTGTGAAAATTACTGCGTAACAAGGGACGCCAGTTAAAATCTTGCCTAGGGAACCAAATCGGTCAGAACTGGCCCTGACGTTGTACAGTACTTGCATTCATCAACTGAACGAAAATCTGTGGACACCACCATAGCCGGGCAAGGTTCAGCGTTTATCAATTTGGATGCGAGAGCAGGAAACAACGAAATCTTACAATAAGTCTGAGATCGTGCAAACAAGTTTGGGTTAGTGTGGATTTGCAGAGTAGCTCAGCAGAACCAGAAAATTACTGTTAAACGGATCTCAAACTGCCATCTAAGCACGAGTAACCACATATTCAACAGTCAGAATTAAGCCATTTGCCAAAAGCACATTAAAATGGATTCCCAAAACTAATTAAATAAAATAGCCATACTGCTTGGAGTGCACACTTACGCACTCAAATTTTTTTTTATTTAATGATTCCCTGCACATAACATTTTGAAGCTCTTCAATAACTTTTTCAAATAAAATTATGAAGCCATGCTGGACCCTGGCTATTTCTAAAATTATTGTAATGAATATTCATTAAACTATTTTTCATCTTTAGTATGTATAAAGATCAAGGCAAGGCAAGGCAAGTTTATTTATATAGCGCTTTTCAGGTCCAAGACAATTCAAAGATCAGAGGAAAGTAGGATTATGCCTATAATATCGGTCATTCTCACTGCACAGATAAAGTGGAAGTATTCAGTAAAAGCTTATATTCACAGATGGACCCATGCTGGATTTTATGAGATTCAGAGCCGTGAGGGAATAAACATCCAGATCAGCTTTATGAAGTTCACTGAAACACAAAATTATGGTGGCCTGGTAGTGCCAAACAAATTTACATTCACTGACACATTTTTATATTTTGACCCAAGATTTACAATTTGACCAAAACACATAGGTTTACTGGCGTAGGAGCTGGATATGAATCACCAGCCTTTGGGCTACTGGACAGCCCAACTTACTGTTGTGTGGCTACAATTGTTGCTGTATATATTTTTTTTGTAAAACATTATTTGATTATAATTATGTTAATACTAGTTTAGCTGGGGGATTTAATAGAAGTCTAAACGCAGTGCTCAGAATACGCTGTTAGCTGTTTAATAGTTAAAGGAGCCTTTTCAAAGTTTGCCTGTCAAATCTTGACAATGGCAGTTTTACTACTACTTTTATTTAATTCTGAATTATTTATTCCGGATGAAGAAACATCATGTAACTGTACAGAATGTTTAACTTCCTGTCACCCCAGTGGTTTTAAAACTTGTTTAATGGGCTGAAAAACTGCAGACTTGGAAAAGTTATTTTGTTATGGATGGAATCATGCCCAGCCCTTTATTCTCAGCTATTAATGGTAACGCTGGTCAGTTAAGAGTACTGTTGCAGTCAAGCTTTTTTCATATATATGTATAATATTTTTGATCACACAGATCATGTAGTTTCTTGTGCTCTTATTTGTACCTGATTAGAGGTAGTTTTATTATTAACGACACAGCTCAGATAAATACCCAGATATAAAGCTAACAATATTATTTAGTCAAGTGTGCTCATTGTGTGTGTATGGTGATGACAACACAGTCTTCCCCCTTTTTGCAGGAAGCATGTGATGCCAAAATCAGAGAAACATTTCTAAATATTCAAAGAAAATAAACTGATGATGGAAGGAGCTCTTTAGCCCATGAAACTTTCTGTCAATGTGACTTGGCCCTATTCTTTCTGAAACACACAGCCTGTCCGGTTGAACTCTGCCCCCTTGTGGTGATACTCTTTGAAGACCAAAATTAAAGCAGAACTATGCAGGATTTTTACCTCAATAAAAGCTTCTCTGAATCCTTGTGGAGCTAAACAAAGTGTTTATGGAGTGATGCGATGTTTCCTCACCTCCTCTCGGGGTCTGTGGCCTGAAAGCAGCACTTTACTCTGCCTGGTCAGACCCGAGCAGATCTCACGAT
>JBBDHI010000009.1:5235319-5246454 GCA_037177115.1 Craterocephalus stercusmuscarum | reverse complement strand
AATATCTAAAATGAACCGGCATAATTACTTTTTCTCTCTGCAGATCATTTACTTAGGCAACTACAGTAAGTAACGCAAATTTCTGCTTTATGATGTACAAAATATGGAGGAAGTGTGTTTTTACAGACCCCCCCAAAGTGGAAAAATAGAAAGGAATCCTGATTGACGCCCACTTCCCACTTCCACTTCCTGTAGCTCAATAAAAGATTACAGGCTCTATTTTAAATAAATACATCTTATTTACATTTTATCAACATGTTTCATCTGGCAGTACTGTAATCACTAGTTCGGCTTCGTTAGCTAGGCCTGATCTTGGGTACATAACGATTGTTTAAGCTCGTTCTTTTAAGTACTACAAACGTGGCATTTTGTTCATACGCCTGTCATATAGCTATCCAGATATTAGTTTTAACATATGAGTTATTATATTACAGCTCAGGTCTCAGCTCTCTATAGTAGTCAGTCACATGTCTTAATCCCCATTTTATTGTTCAATAATAAAGCTTCAAATATCCACAAAAAGTCCAAGAGTCAGTTTTTCACAGAGAGAGAGACAGGCAGACCGACTTCATCTGGGGAGGATGTCAGAGCCTGCAGTCTGCAGCTGAAGATGCTTCTCTGACCACAGTCAGTGGTTGCTGTGTGTTGTCCAGGACGGTGTACTATTTTTCCGCCACTCACATCAGAGAGTCCAGCAACAGAGTGATTTTTTTTTTATCGCAAAATTAATCCTTGTTCCATTGGGCCAGCCCTTAATAGTTTTCTCCATGATTTTGCATACAAATCGTCAAGTTAGAAAACAACGCCACAACGGGATCTAGTCAGACAGGAAACAAAACAACAAGAAGGTTGCACACGTGAGTACCATGCTACTTGTTCAGGTGTGCTTGCAACCATGAACAAGTATGTGTGAAGTGTTAACATTACACTCATGCCTGGAGTGACCTAAATCAACCGCTCTCTGACAGGCTGGAGAGGTTGGTCTCGGAGTGGAACATTGCCTTCAGCGCATGAACATTGTTCTCCACACCAGAGCGTCCTTCGCAAGTTAAATATGAAACAGACAAATTATGTATAATACCACTACTAGCAGTATCAGCAACAAACGGCGTAGCTGTAAAATCTCCATTGTATTGCGTTTTTACAACTCAGCGAAACACAACGCTCAGACAGTGGAGCAACAGCTTGGCGCGGTGATAAAAGCAGATGTGAAACGGAGCCGTACTGGTTGAAAATTGAAACATTGTTTACTTTTCACTTCTGGTGTGGCGCCTGAGTCGACCCAAATATGTGTGAAAACGCCTTTATACTTGAGTTGTCAGACAGAATGCTTTACAGCACTGCGATGCATTGAAAGTAGCTCGGAAATCACAACTCTCACAGTAAACCTGACATAAAGACAGCTACAACATCAAAAAACTAAACAAATAAGGATTTATTATAGACTGGTTTCCCTAACTATATCGACTTCCTAACAGCTTACATGAGCATTAGATCATTTATCCAATATCCTGTTAAAAGATATAATGAAATAAAGTAGAATAGATAAAAATAAAAGATTTTTTTTTAAATATGATAATTAATAGTGCGTTTAATATGCACTATGCCAATATTGACTACAGTTTATAGCTCATTTAGGTACCACCAGAAACTGGTCTTTTCTGTTATCACTCTCTTTATCAACAGCGGTGGATGCGTAAGCATTAACAAGACATTCAATAAATGTTAATTACAGTAGGGCCACTGCCCAAAAAAAGTTCTCCAGTTTAGACAGAACAGATGTTTTATCTGAAAAAAGTACCCCACTTCAAGTGAAGCACGGGTTTTCTCGTGTTTTGCCTTTTTTTCCTTCTTGCTCGCTCCAGATTCATAGTGTGTTTTGGATAACAAATCTCAGCTTCGGTAGCGAGAGCCTGCTTGCACACACACCAATCCTCTGATTGGTCAGATGTTGAGTGCTAGTCACAATCATTGCGCGGTCAGATTACAGTTGTCTCTTTTCTCTCGTTCCGTCTCATGGTATAGCGCATATGTGCATCCATTGTGCATTTGCGTAAAGTAGTGCAGCTGTAGTGCACATGCGTCCTCTTGCGCAAAATGTGGAAGATGAGGCCCTACTCATAGCGCTTGTGTTCTGTGGTTAGGGAGGGGCGGACCTGATTCCATGTGTTCTTTATATTGCCATGGCTATTAATTCAATTCTTCAACTAAGGAGCAATGCTGAGTGTCTTCCCTTTAGAAATCCATTTTGATCCTCCTCCACAATACTTCAAAGTATTCCCTCAAGCCTATTTACCAGAATTTTACTATGGATTTTTCTGTCTGTATCTATTAAAGGAGCAAGGGGCAGGATGAGAAAATGAGACTTATGAGTGACGCCACCGGCGATGTGGGTAACTGGAGCCACCAGCTAAGCGGCACGGCAGCATGCTCAAGCTCTTCCCAGACTGTCCATATTCCCAGCTCTGCACTGGTGATGCTGTAACGCTGTTTATTATGTGACGGTTTACTTCAAGACCACAGCTTATATTTTATGAAAGCAAGCACCATGTTAAACATTGTAGTAAGTAACTAACAGTGGGCCGTTTGTAAACATTCAGTGCTGCACACCATCAGTTGATTTTAGCTAAAGCTGTTGCACGTTAGGTCTCTCCGACTTCTCACTGATCTCATGTCATTTTCAAATTAAGCTCTACACACAACTTAAGTTTTCTTACCTGCTCACTAGGAAATGAACCATGTCAACAACCGGTGTCCCGAATAAAGTTGAGGCTGTCCAGTGCATATCCGATGTAGATCTATCATATTTTTGTTTGGACTCACGAGATGCCGCTGATCATTTTTATCCTCTTAGTGCCACTTTTTATTGGCATTCTGTGCTTCTGGGTTGTTTGTCCTGCTGACCTTCTTGGCTTCAATGCACCTACAGCTATATGTGTTTCAGCTGCATTATTAATGTTTTATCAAACTTACTTACTTACTGCTTTCCTCTGAAAGTTTTGGAATATCAATCTGGTCATTATTAGTGTTGTTTGCTGATTTGTAGTCTTTTGTATAAGTTCCTAGGTTTATTTCCACTGGGTCAACTATGAAATTCCCCTTAATGTCCTCATTGCTTTTAATTATCTTTCTACCAGGTTTCTCACCTTAAACATAATAAATGTGTGTGAGTCTCATTAAGTTTGCAGCAACCTTATTGGCTGTTACAGTACCTGATATTATGTATTAGTAACTACTTCTTTGTGAAAGATCTTGTCTTCACACAGCCTTTCGTTAAAATATCCCCACATTCCTACAGTTTTTGTCCTTGTCATCTTCTTTTGCTTCTTTTCTTTTATCTCTGGTTTGTTCCTTTTACTGGCCACATGTCAACTCAACACTTCCCCCGTGACTTCTGGTGGTATTACTCCATTTGTTGTATCAGGTAACAAATCTGCAACACCCTTGAAAGAGACCAAATATGCACATAAATGATGCAAGAGACTGACAAAGGTGTCTATCCATCTGGGTGTCCGTCATCTGTATTGACCATAAATGTGCCTTAATTTTGTAAATATCTGCTAAGTAAACATGAGTAAGGGGGCAAATGATAATTAATGAATTGTGTTCAGTGATGAGTATGATCATACAAGCAACTGCATCCACCCACAAGGATCGGTAGAGGACACCAAGACCCAGGCAGACCCAGGCAAACCCAGCCAAACCCAGCCAGCCTACCACAATCACACACCCACCCAGAAGGCAGCAGAGGAAGGCCCCAGGCAGAGCCCCCGTGGCCATGGGCCCAGGAGGCCAGGGATGGTAGCAATCATAACAATCACCTTCCTGAACTGAGCCAAGATGTGAAGCACTTGCCTTACTGTTACTTCAGCTGTAAAAGATAGTTACGGATTCATTTAGAAAATATAAATGAATCAAGGCACATATTAAAAACATCCTATAATCTGCAAACGATGAATGAATTAATTATGCATAATTAATGCATTTTATTCTAAGTCTTGATTTTTCCAAACTGCTACTATGTGTCCCATCTTTGCCGATTCTTAACACAATTAAGTAAAATCTCCAAAATCAGCAGAGCCACTTTCCAGCTGAAATGACCATTTGCGTTTTTATGAGGCATGTGATGCCAGCGCGTGTAATTATTGTTTCTCTTATGAGGCTTAGACAGCCATTGTTATTCACACTTGCACACACTAAATTCTACTGTACCCTCTCCGCATCACTGAGTCATGAAATCGACTCATCAGTAATAGCAGGTACAGAGAAAGAGAGCTGGTGAGAACAGAAGAGGCGAGGCACAGAGGTGAAATAATGCACAGAAGGGATCAAGAGTGAGGAAAATAAAAGAAATAAAGGCAGAGCGAGACACTCCCGATGAATTCCCAGTGAGCTAGCTGATAATACCACCTATTATCATTCACCGTTTCTTTTATAAAACCAAGCTGTATTACAGGCTACAGAATAAAGGGTGAAGTACAAAGAGAAAGAAAGGGCCGTGCCTCAGACATTGCTCAGTGTATGAAGGATGGTGTTGGAGACCAGGTATTGATTGCAGAATGCATAAGCTTAGCTCTAGAGAGTTGATCAGATGCCTTGGAGGGGGCCTTTGCAGACACTCTCTCACATATCAAGTTGGCGGGAGTCAATAGTGAGGTATCAGTCAGAGCGTTATTGTAGTTTGGTCCCAATTAGGAGAGGCTTTTCTCAGGCAACAGACTGCAAACATGCTGTGAAATACCTCAGAATGAGTGTCTGTATGTGTGTGTGTGTGTGTGTGTTTGTCTTATCGCCTTCCCCATTTGAAATAGATAAGAGACTGTTCTGATCCTCCACTTATCAGAATATTAAGATATTACAACTAAAAGAAGTCCAGTGACAGTGAGTTTGAAGTCCAAGAGAAGCAGAAATGAATCTTTGATCCGAGGGTGTCACATCACAGAAGAATGTACTGTGAACCACTCAGCCAAAGAGCTGTGTTCCCCCAAACCAAAATGTTAAAATAGAAAAAAGAAAAAAAATCATTACAGCTGTGGATGGATGACTTGTCGATGAGCATGTCTTGACGAAAATGCAGCTGATATGACATCATGAGCAGACACACAAGAGATTTAGCATCTGTCTTTATAAATCCCAGCTGTCTCCAGTAGCTTCTCCAACATCTGCACTGCCGCATCTCCACTAAACTCTTCACACAATCCAGTGTGAAGAGTTAGCTGTGCGTTCAGACCAGGAGCGACTAAAGCTGTAAAATGGCTTTTGTCACTCATAAAAAATAGCTGCTGCAAAAAACTGTTTGCTCAAGTCCCCATAGCGTCACGTTAAATTTTTCATCCTTTTAAAAGGACCGTTTGCAACATGGCATTTGCAGTGATGCATTTCCGTGATTGCTGTCTAGTGCTTCAACAAGTTGTAGCCTACTGTATGATTGATTAGAAAACCCTTTCCTACTGAAACACAACGGTCTGGACATAACTGGACATATTAAAATACATCCAAAAACAAAATCATGTCAAGTTGTAGCCTAGATGAGTACGTCTTCACTGATCTGCATCTGCAGATCTTCACTCATTGATCCCTCACTCTCAAACTGACAAGACCATAAACCATATACAAGACGAGGGACATAATGGAAATACAGCTTGTCAGTTATTATTGGGCATATTTAAAATTTATTTTGGTTAGTGATGGATACCCACAATTGGTTAAAGCAGATCAATGCGATTCTGGGTGTGTTTACCATGCAAGCAATGCATGGGAGCGCCATAGTGAAAAAATAGGAAGAAGAATGTTGTAAACCAGAGGCAGCTTAGGTTGTTTTGAAGAATCAATCAAAACGAATTGCAGATTAAACATGCATATCTGTCCAAACGGATTTACGACCTGCCGTATAGCGGCAGTCTCGTGTATCGCGAGACTTCCAAATCAAGACAAACGCAAGTGTCAATGGGCAAAACTGCAAGCGCCGTTTCGGGTATCGGGAGGGAATGTCAGCTTTTTCATCAGAACAGGTCAGTCAAGCAAAATAATTACTTCCAAGCAGCTTTATGACTATGATAATGTTGCATAGAGCATGTTTAAACTGCATTTATGGTGAGCAAATTAAAGCCATTCCCTCTCAAAACAAACATTCTAGAACGTAATTATGAAATATAACTAGCTGCCGTAATCGTGCCGATCATCAGTGTGTATTGCGGATGAGCGGGATATTGTCGCTGTTGGTGCTGCATTCAGTTTCTGGTGACTCCGAAAGTGAACAACGTCTACATTCTGATTGAAAGTCACACCTAACTGTTATGTGTGAGGTCACTTTTGTTCCTAGAGCAAATAAGCTACACTGAGCTTTGCTTAGTCTAACAAAGGCTAACTCAGCACATCCTGTATCCTGTCTCTTGGCTGAGCTCTGTCCAGCCAGTAATGGTCAGTCTGATGTTGAATCCTACCAGTCGGGGTGTTGATATCATATTGCTAGCATCTGATTTGGTCCCTTATCACAAAACACAATTAGCAAAACAAATCAGAAGCACAGAGTTTAAGGTTGGAAAGAATGGTTTTGAATAATATTTCAAAGTGTCTGGAATCCAGATTTTAGACCAATAACCACATTACAGTTTAACTCCATAATAACGCAGTTTCCCATATTTCACCAGAACCACAGGCCAGTGTTGTTTTTGGTCTTTTTAGTCTTAGTCTTATTCATTTATTTAGTCACGAAAATACATATTAGTCTTAGTCATATTTAGTCATTTCAGTATGTGTTAGTTTAAGTCTAGTTTTAGTCTACGAAAACTAAAAAAAAAACGTTTTAGTCTAGTTTTCGTCACTTTGGGATATACAGGGAAAATATACAGGAAAAATGTGTATCGGTCTTTAAACAGTTGAAATTTGCACATTCACAAACGGATAAAATAATGAAACTTTGATGGTCCCTAACTTTTAATTATAAGTACATTTTTATAAAAAAAAATCCTCACATTTAGTAGTAGCTGTGTAAATAAGAGAGAAAAAAAACTATGTATTTTTGTTTATGTTTGCAGCTGTAGGTTGTGATTCCGATTGCGCTGTTCTGGTTTTAGTTTCAGGACGTTCTCAGATCAGGTGGAGGGTCGCACTGACCAGCAGGAGATGGCATGCTCTGCGACTTCTAATGTTAAACTGCCTGGTAATAACGCAGATGGCAATCATGACAGTATAAATATACTGGTCCTTACATTATGTCACTTATGCCATGTTGCCTGCATGTTCTTTCTCCATCCTTCACACTGATCAACTCGGCCAATTTTTTTATTTAGAAACAAATATGCAGGCGGCGTAAATTGAAGTTCTGATTTTGTTTGTTTCAGTGGTGAACAAGGCAACATCTTTCATTTGTAGAGCAATATTTGATTAAAATTAATATTCTAGCTGTAAATGGACCACTGTGCTGGGCTTCATTGCTTTTGGTTTTCTGGCACATTTATGATGCATTCAGTTTCTTTCTGATGGATTTTAACAGATTTTAAGTGTGTTCATGGATCATCTCACAAATGCACATGCAGATGGTGGGCGTTACCAAACAAGGAATGGCTGCAGCTTTTGAGGACAGAAATCTTAGATTCTGAATGTCTAACTGACCGGCTAACATTTTCGTCTTGTCTCGTCTCGTGTTTTTGTTGTGAAAAAACAGGTCGTCAACAGAATAATTTTGTCTTCACCATCGTTGACGGAAAAAGACACTTCCACAGACTTTTGAATTCAATTGACTCTGACTTGCAAGTTATTCAAGTAAAACAATCAACAGTCCTTAATTCTAGAGGTAAAATAAACACTAAGATGACTCCTGCTGTCTGAAATGCACATCTGTATAACCCCAACTGTAGTGTACACGCTCATGTATGAATACCTCCAAAGCATTTTTTCCCCTTCCAGTCCTGGTGCTCTTGGTGTGTGGCCGGAATTTCCATCTAAAATCACCTCAATCATAGAAACTCATGGTGATCTTAGTGAATACATTTTGTTTGAAGGGATGTAATCAAGCCAAAAGGTGATTGGGGTCATTCTCTGCTGTCACCATTACAAATAAAAATAAAGTAATGCAAGGACTGAAAATCCATAAGGTGCAATTGCTGCCTTGGAAAATTTGTATTATATTGCTATTACTATTACTATTACTATTACTATTGTACACTGCTTCCATTCAGCTCAGTTCATTAGTGAGAACACTGGATCATGTACATGCAGCAGCTGCAAATTGTAACAACTTTCCCTTAACAGGAGAAAGTTCATCAAGAAATGGAAGTATGGCCTTATTTCTAATTGTGTACTGTAAATTCAGCATAGACTTTTTTCAGTTAGAATTTAAAAGCACATTATAATTGTTTGCAACTGCTTCTTCACATTTTCAACATCTTTGTGACTTTGGCACCTCCTTCGTATGTTTCAACTTTTTCATTATTATTTTCCATTTCTTATCTTCCCCCTGGCCCCCCCATCTGTCAAGTATAGTGTTCCTCATACCACCTTTTGACCGCTGATGGAGATGACTGATAGCAGAATAGGTAGCGATAGAGTCGAGGCAGAGCAGAATAAGTTCAGGATGGAGGCAAGCAGAACATATGAGGAGAGGGAAGGATTCATACAGGTGTTTCATGATGTACAGAAATGCTTGAACAAAGGCTCTCGTGGTCTCTTTGAGCACATCTAGAATGCATGCGGAGGCTGCCAGTGGTACAATGAAAAGCTACAAATTAAATCCTGCAGGATTTTTTATTGAAAACGTTCCCATTGAAAATGTCACATATCCATGACAAAGTCACCTTAGGAAATGACCAACAGCACCAATCGGTCACGTCTTTGATTTAAAGGTGACCATGTGTGTGTGCCCTGCATACATGTGTGTGAGAACCTCTTCATGACAGAGAAAATGTGGGTTAGAGAGTGGTCATCGATCAAGACCAGGACAGGACTGTGGATGATGATTATGGCATCAGTTTTTCTGATTGATCTACCCCTCTCCTTGCTGGGTCACAGTTCAAGATTGGCCATTTTACACTTTTCACTAGCAAAGAAATCCACACCCTGGGCCATCAATCTGCAGTACAATATGTATGTGTGTGTTTATTAGTAGCAGTGTGTGTGAGTTGTGCGGGTGTGTAAGACTTTCTTCACCCAGATTTCCGGTAATAATTCAGTCATATCTAATTTAATCATATATGTAAATAATTCAGCAACCTTGGCTCTCTGGCTTGGGGATATTAAATGAAATGTTGGCATTGCAGGTGAAATTATAGCAGAAAAAAAGAGGAGGCAAAAGTGAGATGGCACCAATGGATAGGAGAAGAAATGAGAAATTTTCAAATGCAAACTCTCAAATCTTATTTTCTCATCTTTGAGAAACATGTTAAACTAGTAAAAAATATAACATATTTTGCTTTTGCATAAGTTATTACTTCATTTCAGCATCTCATATGCAGACATGAATAGATCTATATGTTCTTATATGCACACACTATAAATTAATGTGCAGTGTTAGCTTTTTTTTTTATTTTAATTGGTTATTTTGTTGTTCATTGTACACAATGTCCGATTACCACATATGCTGGCTTCTGAATTTAATTTCCCATTGATAAATGCTATCATATTGAATATAGTTGTGTTGCGACTTCTTCTGGGCTCTTGCCCAGAGCAACATGCTGTAAGTGTTTTGCAATGCAATGCTTGTCAGAACTCTTGTTTAGGCTTTTCTCAGCTATGAGACCCTGTAAAGCATAATTGGGGATTTCAGGATGATTTGGGTGAAACTGTGAATCTGCTCGGTGCTTTGATCTTCTGTTGCACTGCCCTCATCAGCCTGTCTGTTTATCCCCCCTCTAAATCAGTCTCCATATTCTCTGTCTGCCTATGGTCTTCCACACTCCATCTATCTACTTCTTTCTTTCAAGTAAGCTCCTCGGAGTGGGCTCCCCCGGCTGAGGAAGCTGCCAGAAAACCAGGCAACCTCCAGGCCCTGCCTGGCATCATCATTTTTGTTTTTGACAATTTCAACCTTAGGCAATAACACTCACTCCATGCCACTCTCTTCCTCTTAATCTGTATGTCTTGAAGGCTACTAAAATCTCTGTCTTCCAACATCTCAAACTTTCTTCTTCACTTGCTTTCTCTTGTTGCCAATTTTTGGCCTCTGCATTTCAGTCAAATTTTACCCCTCAAACCCATATTGGAACCTTCCTCCTAACAACAACAATTTTCATCTCTCCTAGCTCCCATACATCCCAATCAATAACTCTAGCATAGCAAACAAAGAGCAGCACCCAAACAATAGCCAGGCTACAGCGCACAGTGGTATATTTCCTCAGTCTAATGCAATGACTAATTGGATTTAGAAATTGATTTGGAGATGGGTTGGGGATTTGTCAAGCAGTTCGGAGTGAGGGAGCGATGATAGGCAGAGAGCTCAAAATGTGCTGGTAGTGACTCACAACAATTTGCTCATATTGTATTTTAGAAGTGTCCCAAAATCCACCTGTAACTTCCGATGTCCTGGGTGAAAGCTTGTGATCACTTCCCATCCCTAGCCAGTGATATGCTGGATGAAGGCATCTTAATGCCTTTCCAATGATAGAAAATTATAAAGTAAATTGATGAACAGATGGTGGTGGTTGAGCCGTTCAAATCTTTACATTTCTTTTGAGAAAAGAAGCAACTAAACTATTTTACTTCTTGAAGTGTCTGATTTAATATTTTGGACAAAGAACACAAAGAAAGAGTGTGCCGCATTCCCTCATAGGCACTGTTAACCGTCATGCCTGTAGGGATGTTTTGCAGGAATTGCATGCTATCATTTAAAGGAGCTAAAAGCTAAAATTCATTGTTTTCACACTGAAGGAATTAAAAAATCTCTTGGTGAAGAACTGGGTGTGCATTTTCATCTTGAGTATAGCATGACGTCACACAGCGCCTCTGTGTGTTGATCTCCAGCTCTGTGTTTACTACCCGGTATGGCTGTGCGTCCATGTACATCCATGCGCACACTCACCCACGTCCTTATATACACAAATATATATATATATATATATATATATATATATTTAACCTGTCTTGTCTTGGTGTCGGGTAAATTACTCTATCAAGTAGGGATTTATACTGTATGTATAAAG
>JBBDHI010000009.1:5170649-5185766 GCA_037177115.1 Craterocephalus stercusmuscarum | reverse complement strand
CTGTCATATGTTAGAAAATGGTGTTTCTATTTTAAGTAGACTGTAATGACAATGAATCAGTAATTTGTTTTATTTAAAGCAATATGTGTTTCAGTGAAACATTTAAAAGGCAAATGAATTCAGTTTTCTCTGATTCTTTATTGAAGTCAAGCCTCACACACTTGCACAAAGCTGGGTTTTTTCATGTTTGGGTAAGTCACTTTGGACAGATTTGAAGCGTTTGATTTTGCTAAATTTATTACTTTTTCAGGAAGGGAAAAAAATCCAGTGACTTACATTCATGTTTTAATCTTTGTCAGTTTATTTATTCACCAAAAACTGTATTTATATTAAGACCTTATAAATATGTCATCATATCAAGAAAGTAGTGAGTGTCCATGTAGGGACAGCATCAAAAGCTACTAGATATGGAACAAATGTGAATCTCAAATGCTAAATTTCCTTGTTCCCACAGACAGTTCTCGCAAACACATACAGTACATGGAAAAAATGTCAAGTGTTCTGTGATAAAAAGGTCTGTGGTATTTTTCCGGCAAACCAGCCTTTGACAAGTGTGCAGCTGTCAAGCACAGACAGCTACAGATCGGAAATGTCAACTCAAGAACTAAAAAAGGAGAAATTGCTTCTACTGTTTATTCAAAACAGGCCAGATATTCAGTAGTGCATATTTATTCAGATAAAATTAATCAGATCGCAAATTCAAATAGCACGACTGTCCACTTATGTCATTCAAAGTCCCACTTTTCTTTCTCTGCCTTTTTCCTCCCCACCCCTTGACCTTTTGTCTATCTGTCAGCCAGGCACTCACCTTTTCTCTCCTTTTACCTGTCCAGCCCTCTAACAACACTGTCACAGTGTGCATGTAAAGCTGAAACCCTCCCAGTGTGCTGTAAATGGAGGGGAAGTGGCAAGTGTGTGATTACATTGTCAATTCATGAACACAGCACAGCAAGGGACTGCATGGATGGAAGCTCCAATGCCACTGGAAAATTCCCTATCCAGCCAAGAAAAAGTCATTTGCCACACAGTCGAGCATTTCAACAAACATCGGAATATAATAGTGATGTGTCATGATCAAAAGATGCGGCTCTGAGAGCCGATGCTTTGTGGTGAAACAGAGGTTTTTCCTTTCTCTGCTTCGCTCTTGCAGTGTTCTGCAGTGATGTCATTCATGAACGGCTGGCTAAGAGTGATTCCATGTTGTGAAAGAGAAGAACTGATTCGTGTCTAAGAGAGCAGTTTTCCAAGGGGCGAGACTTTTTTTTGACGAGCACATCGTGGCACAAGATGGCATTAATATTATGGGATTGTTTCGTTTAACTTAACCTAATGCTTACTGACACATGAAAACATCTAATTAATGTACATTAAAAATCTTATGTTTACTTTGTTTTTTACGTACCGTGGAAGCCTTTTTTTTTTAACTGGTGGACTGCTTTTCAGGGTATGACGTACGACTGCATAGATGGAAGCAACAATGCCACCCGAAAATTCCTCATCCAGCCAAATAAAAGCCCAGTAAGGCGGCTACAGATATATTGTCAGCGACAATTCATCAAAGTTATTGGGTCATAAATGAGTCACACACCTCAACAAGGTATATATTTGTTGATTATCGCACCAAAATATGCCCACATCTGGTTACTCTCTGACTTACTGCACTAACAAAACAAGGCTAAGCTAACCTTGCTTAAATGTCAGAACGATGGATGGGCTTGACACGATGTCTTATTATGTGCAGGTTTTTATGGTTGTATAACTAAAAGCTACATTTTTTGCTGATCAGTCACATTTGCTTAGACAAAAAGTGGATTTACCTGGTGCGACAGATTACATGAACGTTGTGAAAAGGACCAATTGAGCCACTGACTGTACCACTAGATGGAGCCCAGAGCCACAACAGAACCACACCAAGCTTACAGTCTCTTTCTTCTTTACACAGTGGCATGATCTTAATCTTTCCTCCTATGGAATTGGTGTGCCCACCCATTCTAAAGATTCAGCTATCTAAAAAGGGAATCAGTTCTTCTTGTTCACTATAAAGAATTGCTTCTTAGAGCTGACTCATTCATGAATGATACATCACTGTGGAGCAATGCGAGAGTGAAGCAGAGAAAAGGAAAGAACTGGGAGCAGACTCTCACGTGAGCCAGATCTTAAGAATCACTACCAAGCACTGACTCTTTTGATCAGAACTCATCACTTATTAAAAATGTGTGTTTGCACCCCTCTACGAGTGTAAGCAGGTAACAGTTGTCACCACTGAAACGCATGGGGTAAGACTCCCCAAGATTTAGCAGACTAATGGCATATCGTGGCAGAGCCCCTCTCTGGCAAAACACACATCCACACACAAACAGTCCTCTCATAAGATCTTGAGCATCAGGTGGCCCACACTCGAGCATCAGAAAATACCGCCTGGGAAATGCCACACAGCTCGATATCATCTATTTGTTTTCAGGGCATCGCATAAAAGGGGAGGACTCACTGATATTTAAACGGTGTATTTGTGTGTGCATCTGTGTGATATGTGTGTAAATAAGCAAGAGCGTAAGGCAGCAGCTGTGGGTATTCCGCCGACATAAAAGTGTAATTTTGAAATGTAGAGAGGGATTACAGCAGAGATTTTTCCTTGCATTTATGAGGCAGAGATGGATTGTTTCATATCTCCTCAAGATATTCTGGGCTGACTCATGAGAATCAGAGGGAAAATGTCTAAAAGCTGATTCAGATCATCACAGCTCTCAGAATAAGTTGGATTGTTATCATCACAGTGGCACACATATATTCAAGAGGGACATGTTCAGCAGGTGGTTTGACTTATTTTCCAGCCACTGCAACAAGAAACCGTCCAAGAGGAATTTCTTGCAAAGTAAATGATAGAATGTGTGTTTTTACTTGTAATAATGTTGAAATCAAAATCACACAGTGAGTAACGATATGGTTAGTCTTTCCATGATTCCTTTTAAAGTTCTGTGGCAAAAATCAGATTTCCTGAAAGATGTAGGCTACAGTAGAGCATGGGTAGATCCTGTAAAATCTGGTGCAGCTCGTCCTACAAACTAAAAAAAAGGGGGGTGCTGGATTGGCAGGAAATCTTTTGCTTTAAAGGTACAGTGTGTAACTAATTTGGCTTGTTACTAGTAAAAATCAAGTATTGCTTTCATAAATACGTGTTTTATGAAAGTTGATTCACAATTGCATCAAATAAAAACATTCTCATTGCTTAGAATTAGTTATTTACAAATACATATGTGGCGGCGTGCCTAATACAGGGCTGCCATTTTGCATCGCCATCTTCAAATGCGGTAGCCAAAAACAAAGTTATTTTAGGGACACAACCTGCCCCCTGGTGTTGGTGCTATGAGGAAGAGGAAGTAAACACGACCGTGGAGAACACAATCTGTTCTTTTGTACTGACATGGAGGACCATTTTTATTCTTTGCCACATGAGAGGGAGGTCAAAATACCACAAAAAAAGAAAAAATAATTAGGAGAAAACAAGAGTCTACATCGGGGCGGCATTTACAAGATGGAGACAATTAATGAGGGAGATGCTTGGCTAAAAAACGGACATGGAGGTTGCAGCCCTTCTACTAGACAGGTGAGCTAATTCATTGTAACATTCAAATTTATGTTTGTGCCATGTTACTGTAGAAACAAAGTTGGTCAGTGATTACTTTACTCTGGTTTAGGATGATTAACCATTACTTTCTATATAAACGCCATGCTAAGCCTTCCTAAAATACACTGATGATGCGGAACAAATAAAGGTATTCGATATCTCTCTTGAAATGTTAATCTTACAAAGAATAATAAAATACTATTTATAAAATTGTCTATATACTAGGGATGTAATGATTCACTTAAGCCACAATTCAATCCAATTCTTGATTTTAAGTTCTAGATTTCGATTTTTTATGATTCTTTTCCAACAAAATTAATTTTAGTTATTTTATGACCAACTGAATTGTTTTTTTCTTATATTTGCCTTTTTCCTCCCTTGTTTAAAACTGACCTTCCATTGCCTGCTGTACTAACACAACTTAACACTGAACAAATAATTATTATAGATATGGAAATGATCACAAATCCTTTGACAATAAGTTTTATTTGTTTTGAACGTCATCTGCGTTGATTGCATTGCTTGCAAATCGGTTTTCCTTTTTTCTACATCGATTGCCATTTCAACCAGTTTGAATCGATTTTAAATCGATGTATCGTTACATCCCTACTATATACAGAGGTGCACATAACTGGTCTTCCAGAGCTACTAGCCTGCAACTTTTAGATGTATTCCTTCTCCAACACAGCTTATTCCTGCGGCTGAATTAGCTCATGTGCAGCCATTCAGCTCTGCAGGCTGCTAACGAGACATTTACATGATGCAGCTGTGTTGGAGAAGGAATACATCTAAAAGTTGCAGGCTAGTAGCTCTGGAAGACCATTTATGTGCACCTCTGTCTATATAAACAAACCTCATCACTTGACAAGGCAGGTGGGGCGGGGGGAGAGGTTAAAGTCATTGTAATCTGCAGTCTGACCGTTAGATGTCACTGAAGATTACACACTGTAGCTTTAAAAGGCTGTGGCAACAACGTCCAAAAGCTCAGACAGTTTGGTCTTAGAGATGAATAACAGCAAAGGCAGACATCCACTTTCTTACTACTTCACAGCCTAACCAAACTTTCATTTTTGATCCATCAAATACCACTAATTAAGTATAGAAAGCAGTCAAACTGTGCTGACTGACGGTACTATGTGTAGCTCCAAAACAAACACTTCCAGGCTTTAGAGAGGCTTATTGTCTTGGTATAATCAATCAGTTGTCATGACTACCATGTTTACATTTCCCAACAGTTTAAATGTGTAACATCAACAGTCCGTCTGAGTCTTATTTATTTCCATCTTTTAATGCCAACAGATTAAAGTCACTTCTGCTCTTTAACGAATAAACGATGGCAACATTAACTCAGCATTTCTCTCAGATGTTAAAGGTAAAAAGGACCTCTGCCTGGACTAATGTAGCAGGCTTCTTACTGTAAATTGCATGATTTTTTAAATATATTTATTTAAAATAGAACATTTTGAAACAGGGGGGATGAAAAACATCTATCATCTAAAGGCAACAAAACTACCACATATCTGGATTTAAATATGATTTAACCTATCCGAACAGCTCCTCGGCATGATGGAGGGAACACCATGGACAGTGAAACAAATTTGACATTACCTCCTGGGACTGCAACTTTTTTATGTTATGTTTTCCAGGTTGCTGAGCCATCCTCCACAGTGACAACCTGGTATTTTGTTTCTACTGTAATATAACAGAAAATCATCAAGGATGACTTAATCTGTTTGGAAGGACTACCTCCTCTGATGTACTTCCTCACTCTGGGACATCTCTTCTGCTAGTCACATGAAACAAAAGCAAAGCAACTCAAGGGATAACACACAGATGTTGCGTAACTTTCTTTTTGTTCTGTGAAAAGGTTTTGCAGATCTGTTGATATGGCTCCATGACAATCCTTAGTGGAAAGTGTTGGATTAGAGCGTTCTTTATGATTAATCAACGATGGCACTTAATACTTATTATTTGTGAAATCAACTAAAATCAACTATTTTATCCTAAGTGACTTAAATTTGAGAGAACAAACATTCACACATAAGCACATTGGGAGGCAAGGTAGAGTTAAGTGTCTTGCCCAAGGACACTTCAACATGAAGCAGGGTGAAATTGAACCACTGACCTCCTGTTCCACAAGAAACAACTCTATCCACTGAGCTACAGACACCCCTTGGTAAGTGTTCTCATAGCCACGTACCTCTGAGTGTTTTACAATTGTAAACAGCAACCAGAGGAGGCAGAGTAAATACCAAGCGGACCATAAACTTTCCTCCCAATTTGATTCTTTTAAGATTTTTTGTGGCGCCCATTCGGTTCAAACCATGACTCTTCAATTTAGATATCAACAGAAAAGAGAGCTGTTTTACTGCGTGGTTGCTGCTTAAGACGGAAAGTCCACTGAGACATTCTTTTACCCTTGTAGATCCCTGGTAGGTTTAACTAAGCTGGAGTTTAGATGGACTTCTTTCTGTGTGTACTGGTGAAACCTTCTGTCCTGATGGTGTAACTGGGCTGTGCTGTGATAGAAAAAATGTTGGAAGTGCAGAAAATATTTTTTAAAGGGGCAAAAAGCGATTTTGACGGCAATTGAGACCAAAACAAACGTGCGCCATGATTGACAGTTTCTTCCACGTATCCTCACAGTCCGCTACGGCTCTGAGGTAAGTGAGCAGACTGATATCTGAAGGCAAACAGTACAAAGGACAAGAGCAACAACTTAATCGTTTTCCAGAGCAAGTCCAGAGCAAGTCTGAAGGAGCTTTCATTGCAGTAACACTAGATCTAAATAATGACGGTTACAACCAGGAAGGAAAGCGAGCTCCGAGTCGAATCGTAATATATTATTACACACATTTAATTTTTCATCCTAAACTGTTACAACATTAGCCAAAGGTGTACAACAACCTGATACTTATAAATGGGATAGAAAACGTATTGCTATTTATTCTAACTTGTCTTGTCTAGCATCATCAGAAGAATTATGTCTGGCTGCTGGGTTGTGCTGAGCACATTTGCTTTGCTAAGGGGAACTTTATTGGTTTAAAATTTCTCTTGATGATCAGAGATCTGTCTTTTTTTGTATGTGTGTTTTTGTTTATTTATTTTGAATTGCTGTTTGTTACTGAATTTATATAATAGGCTATAGCTGGACCTGACAATAAGGAATAGAAAAGGAATAGAAGGAGTGCAGAAAAGGAGAATTGATAGTAAGAAAGAAAAGACCCCCGGGACCTGGGTAATCTGCAGTTACCCCAGAGCACGGACCCCTGCCATCACATGACAAAAACGACCTTGCATCTGCCCAGTAGGAGGCAGAGGGAGGCCCCGGCCAGAGCACACATCCACTCCTTTTACACGTCAATTAGTCTCTTACGATTTATTGATTATAACAATGCTGCTTGTCTGAAGAAAGCTAGCCCATGAGCAAATGCTTGAACAGTAGGAGATCCACAAAGTCTTGTAACAGTACTCTGTTCTTTTCTTCATCTTTCCTTATAATTCTTTCCTGGAGTCACGGCTGTTTTTAGACATTTGCCTGCTGAGTGTCTATTAGTGTGCAGTTGGCGGGATCACCTCCACTCAGATTCTGACAACTCCTCTCTTTACTCATGCAGTACGAGTCGTGTCCGTCCCTCATTGAGGGCAGATAGATAGGCAGCAACCAAAAAATAGTGCCTCTACATTATTTGACTAAAATAGAATATTGCCATTACAGAATATTGTAGCTTCTTTTAGTTTTTGCCATTTGTTTTGACTACAGTGTAGCTGTTATTGGAATGGAAATCAAAATTAACACACAATTTTTCTTTTACTGCAAGTTGGGCTCCACTTCCATAGAAGGCAATGGCCTATAGGCAGATTCATATCTTAAAACAGAAACTCAGTGAAACTCTATTAAATGAGAGAAACATAAAAATACAACAATGATCATCTGAGTAGTTTAGTTGTCCTCTGTGCAGCAGAAGATTTTGATCTTAAAGAAATACTTCACCCTCAGAATGATGTGCCTTCATTTTCTACTCACCTTCATGCTGGAACACTTTTTGGATATTAATCATGCACCCGGAGAGGTTTTCGTTCTCCATGAATTCCGTTACAGTGATGTATGGCGCTCAAGCAAAAAGCTCCACAAAAGTCCACAAAAACGTGGCAATATTCCTCCACGCTGCTCGTCCGATGTAATCCAAATGTCCTGAGTGGGTAGCATCCATAATTGACTTGAAACCATATCATTTAGTATATTTATAGGGCCTTAACAGTAGCGCATGGCATTTCCTGGATGAGATCCACAACACTATGGAAGTGTTGTGTCCAAACCATCCCTATACTGCCACAAATGACTAATCAAGCTTTTTCCAACTTGGGGAGATGCTAACCTTGTCCTCCTCTGCCTCACAGAAGAATGTAAACAGATGAAATGCAGAATTTCTTCTTCTATTCTTGTATTAGCGGCACATCTTCCCGCATCTCCAGCTGCATGATAAATATCCAAAAAGTTTGCCAGAGTGTTAATTAGCATGAGGGTGAGTAGAAAATGAAGGCACATCATTCTGAGGGTGTAGTATTCCTTTAAGAGTTTATGTGCGAGAGGCAGAGGCAGGAATCTGGTAATGAGCTGCACTATTTGATTTTGAAGTGGACATCACAATTACAAACCAGATAAAAATTTAAGAATGGGAAAAAATGGGAATGGTCATGGCAGGGAAAAATTAAAGAGAAACTTGAATTTAGAAAAAAAATATACAGAAGAGCCAAATATTTAACCTTTAAAGGAGATATACCTGATTTCATGTCCGGCTAGTTTAGTTAGCGATAGCCCACATAGAAGCTCACATAGACTAATTAATCCTGATTTGTTTAATTTTCAATATTATAGTTGTCAGATGTAGATTCCGTAATTAACAGTAGGCTATATCTGATGCTAGTATCGTAATCGGCCCAACTCTAAATTAATTATAGGTACTTTTCCCCAAAACTGAGTTAGTAACAGAGTTCTAACATTTTTAAAAATAACTAATTACCAGTGAACCTAGTTCTTCCATTACTTTTTGAAAAATTTTCAAATGGCCCATTTTCCCTTTAATGGAATTTCAAATTCATATACTTGCCCATTTATTCATAATAAAACTGAATATGTGTCTAATGAATTAAAGGGAAAAATTGTGGAATAATTTATTAACAGGAATATAATCTGTTGGTTATTGTGTCTCCATCTCCTCCTCAGGAGAGGCGCTTCACATGATTCCAACGGCCTCTTTGTTTCTGGTCATAATGAATGTTTCTCATAAGGTTCCTCTTCAGAGAGAACACCAATATCTGAGATTCCGCTTTAAAACTCTTCCTCTGATTCAACGTTGCCTCTCTTGGTCGTTAGTGTGTGGATGTATGGATGCATGTGTGCATATTCAGCCATGATGTTTTATTCATCAGTCAGTCATCATCACTGTGCCCATGCAGCTATTCCTCTCTGGAAAGCCCCTGTCACATGATAGCTTTGTGTGCTCGGTTATATCAACGTTGCCTTATTATAATCAGTAATAATATTTTATTGGTCGGAGGAGTAGGTAGTCACCCGTCAATGAAAAAGTAACGTTTGCGTTAATGCTATTATTGGTAGCCTACTAACAATTTGAATTTATCAATGGACGGACGAGCATGTGCCGGCTAAAAATAAATAAAAAAATAGGTGGGGAAATGAGTCAGAAATATAAGGAAAAATTGGTATACCATAGTTTTTTCCCTCATTTAGCAGGCTTTTATGTAAACATATAAAAACATGAATCAACATACACTTTATCTATTTCAAACACTTACAGATTCGATGACTTCACTAACTGACTAGGCTGTTCTGACAACCTCTGACTAGATCTCAGGTTCGCTCTGCTGCATTGCGCTTCTTCATAATAACCAGTCAAAACCAATGGAAACAGGTGCATTCTGCCACCTACTGCACAAGTGTGTTATGTCAGGCCATACAGAGGGCAGTCACTGTGCAGAGCTTGGTTGGCTGTTACATTCATCTAATTTGATGCAGGTGTACTGATGCATGAATCCTGAAAACCTGCTGGTTGGGGCCCATGCAGGACCAAAGGGAGCATCAGTTACCAGCAGCATGGCTGGGCAGCTTCGTAAGTCATGGCAGAATTTAGGTGAAGGGTCATCCGTTGAGGTACTGTATGAAGGAATGGAGATGGCTGGCGGCAGCTCCTTTATTATGAATTACAAATAACAATAATTGTTCATGTGAAAGGTCACAGAAAGCTTCCCCAGGGAGAAAATAAGCCCTTGAGAAAAGGGCACTTTGGGTCTACAGTAGGTGGGGAGCTAAAGGGACAGGTGCTCCAGCCCCTTTAGCTTCCATCTCTGCATGTGTTTGGCTTTATAAGTAGAAATCCAAGTAGCCTATACAAGAAAATAGAAATACATGTGCTGGGATAAAAAGAGGAAGGCTGAAGAAGAAGTCATAGAGATTTTACTGTATTATAAATACAAAATAATAAATAATACAAAAAAATGTGCAGTTGATATAGATGCATACGTTACCGTGTTTCATGTGTGTTTAAATGGTTGATAAGAAATCAAACAGGCATTTACAAGTCCCTGACATTACTCACAAAATGGTTTCTGCATTTGTAAGTTGTGTTACACATTTGCAACTGTTAACTCACTATTTCTCCATACATTTCAATTAAAGCTATGCTCTAACAAATGGGAAACAATATAAAGTGCTGCAACAGATGAGGATAGCTGGGTCTTCTCTGATGGATATATTTCAGCGCGATGCTTCATTATACTATGAGTAAGACAAGATTTGCATTTATGAGATGATTTGGAGAGCACAACTTTTTCTGCAGAGCAAGTTGCCGCTGTGTGGCTCGTTATTCAGCATAAAGCAGCCTGGCCTCGCAGGATGTTTCCCGGCAAAGAGCTTGGTGTGGGGCCCCTTTCACTCTCAGAGACAGATGTTAGGCCTGAACTCGGCCATCCACACTTGCCATAATGAGAACTCAAGGGGGTCCCAGCTCCACAAACACATGCACACTTATGAGCATGCATGAACGCACCAAAAAGCACCTGACTTTTCACAAGCATGCATGAGAAACGCAAACAATTATGAAAAGATACCAAACACACAATGTGAAGCAAACGGTGAACTTAATAATGGTGTGAGAAGTGACTGACCTTTAAACACACACACACACACACACATACACATACAAGAGCAATTAAGCAGGCATGCACTGTATCCAAGTGACAAGATATTCAAATACAAGCCAAGGAAAGCGTGGGAGAGTTGTGAGGTTTCATTAAGAGAAAATTAGCCTCCCACTAAACCCGTTGTGGGAGTATGATGATCTGATGTAAGTGTTTGAATTCTTTGTAGTAGCTTTAATTCTGCAGGGTCTATAATGATGTCCATACAAGGAAGGTACGTGCAGATAAGTTAATTATTTTTTGCATCATGTAAACAAGTCAGACTAATTAACAAGGTTAACAGAAATAATATGCAAAAAGCATGAGCATACAAGCATAATATTACAGGTATCGCTTATATTATTTTGTATATATAATTGTCACTCTCTCAGCCTCTTTAGGGTATGTTTTGGCCTTGATAAAACATAGCTCAGCAAAAGTCAACACAAGCCTCACTAAAGCCTAAACGAAAACAGAATTTGGATTATAATTTGAGCTTTTGAATGTCCTTAACCCAATGCCCTTCCAAAAGGAGAATCACCATGGGGTTCTTGTTGGGAAAAAAGGAGAAACTCTGAGAAAGAGAAAGGGGAGACATATCCTAGGGGATGGAGAGAACAGTGTGATAAGCCTCGGCTAAGCCTCGCCGTCCGTAATTACCTCCACGCTAATGCTACACCAGGAAAAACCCAGCGGGAGCACAGAGAAAGATGAGGAGCGCTGAATGAAGGAACATAAAACAAAAGGGGAAGAGACTGAATTTCTGATATCATTGGCTCCAAAGATTAGACAAAGACAGACAAGAAAAAGACATGGATGAAGATAAGATGGAGGCAGATGGAACAGAAGATAAACAAGGAGGGAGTAAGACAATGAAAAGTGGTGGGAGGAGGAGCACAATGACCCAGATCCTCCTCCTGGTAATGCATGGGGAGCAGCTATCAGCCAGGCGGATGTTTGCAGGACTGGAACACAGGAGGAACAGAAACCGGACACAAATATGAGCTAAAGCTGACCCTACGATGTGACTGTCATTGCTTCTGCTCCCTTTATTTTTTTTCCATCATGATTTCTCCCTAGACACCTATGAACAAATGAGGCCCCGAGTGTCCTGTTAAAAACTGAAAGAAGCCAGCAGAGAGTTCATGTCCCGCAGGATTTGACCTAGACACGAAAACACACATCTGAACGTGGAATTTAGGAGCCTGTGCAAAACCAGAGGTAACTGGGATGCACCTTTGCAACGATGCGCGTGAGTATCTGTGTAAGTAAATGTGTTTTGCTGGCCCAGTTACAACGAAGGGAAAAAATGACTGCAACAGCGATGGGCCTTCTCCACCTGAGCATGTGCATCTTTGTGTATTCATTTGTTTTTGCGGGGAAAACAATTCACTACCGATGTCTGAGTTAAGGTCTTTATTTTACATGGACATATTTCAAATTTTAAACTCTGCCCTTTCTTATGTGTCCACACACACTCGTAGTACACACACCACCTCGTAAACACATCACAAAGTAGCAGGATTCATGGATTGTTGTGTGTGGATTTCTGCAGCTGGATGAAAATATGGCCAAGCAGCCTGTATGTGAGCATCTCAGACAGTGAAACACATTATTTTTAGATGCTTTGTGGTTCTTTGCTCTGTGGCCCAATGTTACTGCTCACACACAAATACATACCGGCGTTTAAACCTGAGTCAGTCTAACACAAGTACCGTGACTTTTCAAAGTACCTAGTGACTTAAATTTAAAAATAGTGCTCCTTAACACCATCATTGACATGCCCAATATTTCCTGACCATTTTCAACCGTTCACTATGACACATTGATCAATCACAACTCAGGCTTTTCATAGTTGTAAGAGGTCGCTGAGTCCCTGATGTATCTCCACCCCTCAAAATACTCCTACTGATGCTGAGACAAGAGCATCCAGTCAATATCTTTATAGTGATGTAGACCGGATTTCCGTTCAATTCATCTGATAGCTGAACCAGACTGCTTCCATTTTCAGTACCATTGGATCTGCTCCTTTTCAGTAAGAAGTGATGACAAGCAGAGGAGGAAGAGTTTGGCACTTGAATAGACGGGAAAGCGTTTTTGCTACTTTCAAAGCATTTACAATAACCTATTAGCTGGTTTTTCAGAATCTTGATAACATAGTGTGAAGCTAAATGGTTGACCATCAGCTTTTTCAGCCTTTGAAATGGCAAATCATTTGTATTTAAGTGACTATGAAAAGAAAGCAGTGGCACTTTGATAGCAGCTGAACAGAGGTGTGTACTGAGTTTTAAACTATTCAGATTCATTTCCAGCCTCTATCATAACCAATGCAGAGGGGTGGCAGACTTTGCAGCATCTGCTGGCAGGCAGGACAGATACAAGGGGCACTAAAAAACTCACAACTAGCAGTCCTAAATACTATGCCTTTTATCATCAGTGCAGACATATCTGTAGACCTTTTCCTGATGCTACAAAGCCCTGAGCACCGAGAATCCATGCAGTTACAGCTTTGGAGGAACATTTTTATCTTATCTTTGCAGGATATGTATGTCCACAGGAAAACATACGTCTTCGGTGTGGTAAATGCATGGGTAGATTTTATAGGTTAACTCTGCCAGTTTCTGCTCAGCCTATAAATGGCTAGCATCTGGATGGGCAACTGTTTCCTTCATGGGGAAATGGACAGATTAATTGAAATTGAGAATAGAAAGGAAACAGACACGCAAGCAATGAGCATTTAACGCAATCATTGAGAAAAAATCACACAGGGGCTGCTTATGTGCTGCACATTTGTGTGTTGATGTTGAGGGAACTGTCGACTGATCAAGAAAATAACTATTACTGGCAGATTGATATGTGTGCCAAGCAGCCCAGTACCTGTGAATGATCATTAACCTTGCAATAAGCAAATACAGCACTGATGTTGATTTTACAGTTTTTCTCTACAGGTTTGGCTCATTTCTTGAAACCAAGATTACATTCTCATGGCTACATGGACAAGTCTCCAAACCATTTGTCAATTGTTCACAACAGAATTGTATCTCTCATTCTTTTCATTAAATTGCAAATGTTTTAGCATTTTTCTCAATGTTTAAGTTAATCTTTTTTTTATCATAAATATATTTTTATCATTGGTTTGGCTCATTTCTTAAAAGTGAAATTACATTCTCATAACTACATGGATAAGTCTCCAAACTAATTTGGCAATTGTTCACAACAGAATTTTATTTCTCATTCATTTCATAAAATGCAAATGTTTTAGCACATGTCTCTGTTCATCTTTTGCAAGTTTTCAAATTTTTATGATAGGTTTGGTTCATTTCTTGAAACATGAATTAGTTATCAAAACAACATGGACAGATCTCTGAACTTTTGGCAGTGGATCAAAACATACTTGTGTTTCTCATTCATTTCATTAAACTGTAAATTTCTAAGTACCTGTCTCAGTTTCTCTGTACTACTCTGTAAAGTGATTAAGTACACTAAGCCTACAGTTATCCTACTTTTAGCACAATTCCCAACTGAATGGATCAAATTGATCTAAACGGATTCTCAGTCAAATGGTTGCTCGCTCCAAAACATGTCGGCATCATTTTATTCTTCGGGACATCACCTACACAAAAGTCTGTTCAGTTGTCAAAATTTGTCATGAACATAATACAATAAATATATATGGATCTCTTGAAACATTATATCTATTCTTTTTTTTCTTTTCTTCAGGTGTGTACTGGCAAATAAATAAAATAAAAATATTTATCTATCTTTAATACATTGGGTAGAGCTTGTAGTGCTTTTTTAAAAAAGGGCAAATAAAGAGAAATCCTGAAACAAAGGACACGACTGTAAAGAAGTCAGGAAGAAATACATTAAAAACAGCAGCAGTTCTGTAGTAAAAACACTTCTCTAATAATGCCTCCTCCTTTTCCCTTTCTCCTGTTTTTGATTTTAAATGACATCTGCACACTGCTGTAATTCTTTTAATTTCTTATCTAAACTAATTTACCAAGATCCCAATTAGCGGACATAAAATTGTGTGTGGCGCATGTAGATTGCACCTGTAGGGATTTTCGGGTGATCTACAAGGAGTTTTTGTGCAATTGATAGCAGATGCAAACGGTCTTATTCAAATAAGAAATTTAGTGTGTGCAAATTATTCACAATGTAGAAGGAGAGCAAGAAAGGTGCAAAAGGACAACAAAAAGAAATCAAATTATTAGTGAAAGAAGCAAATACGTAGTAATGGCAAAGACATCTTAAAGGAAATATATCATGCTTTTAAATCCTTCCTTTTCACA
>JBBDHI010000009.1:5050201-5063265 GCA_037177115.1 Craterocephalus stercusmuscarum | reverse complement strand
ATATGTACTGTACATCAATAGAAAAAGCTTACTGTTCCTAAGGATGCTGTCAACTCCTAATATGTAGGGAATATTTGGGAATAACAGTCACTAGTTTTGACTGAATGTTGATGCTTAATAATTGTTTGAGATAACCACAGTTGAACTAGAATGTTTAAATGTAATGTCACAGGATGTTTCACAACCTTTCACTTATACTCTGTTTAACTCATATTGCATCATTTTCACCAATACATACACATACACAGTCAGACACCCTACACCCGTACATTATACTGCTTGTCAGTGCTGCATAGAAGGGTTTAATCTTAATTAGCAGCCAACTTCAGTGATGTTTGGACATATCTGTCAGCACCAATCACTTAGTTGCAGTTGACCTTGTTCGTTTTGATGATTACCCGTTAGCACTAGCTTGATCTGCAGCAGGTAAGGTCCTGTTAAAACTGCTTGTCACAGAAACTGATAGAATCATGGAGAAGATGCTACAAATCTACAGAACTGCCATGTGCACCAGTCATGGAAGTCATTTGGTGCTGCACAGTATCCATGCACTGAAGCATGCATGTAAGTGTGTGTGTGTCCATCTGTGTGAGTGATCTCAGTCTGTCCATACTGTATCTCCGGCTTGCAGACTGGAGTATCCCCTTGTGAGTGGGAGGCTCCAGGCGTTTGATGTGGCTGTCAGTCGCCTCCTCTTTCCCTCTGGCTACAGATCAGTGGCCAGAGCCTGCGTGGGTTTGCCCGGTTGAGATGACCACAGCGACAACGTTCAGCTGCCAAACCAACAGCTCAGGTTTTCTTCAGTCACATGAAGTCACATGACCTGGGTCATGTGACCCAGTGGGGGCAGCCAATGGTTCTGCTGCCCTTGTGTCTTCATGCGGTGGGAAAACATTCCAACAGCTGGCCTCAGACAGTTCAGAAACATCTGCAACGTCCGCCAGTGGTGAGAATCTCCCCCCTGCCGCTTCAGAACATAACCTTATGATAAAAGAGTTAGTGGATGAGGAATTTTTAAGGAACGCTTCTTACTATGGAATCCATTTCTTTCATGTCCTATAATGCACTTAAAAACATTGTGGGGGAGCATTTAATTTCTAGAGCTTCATCATCACATCAACCTGACACTGTGGACTTCACTGAGAGGTGCCTGGTTTTTAACCTCATCTTTAAACCAGATCAGTGTGTACATGTGTGTGTGCTAGAGAGCACTCCATAGCCTTTGACATATTGTTAATTTGAAGAATGTTTGAAGTATGATGCAACATCAGCTGCTCTCACTTAGCTTTGAGCCGCTTTCCTCTGAAAAGCCCCCCACCACCCCCTCCTCTCGTATTACCAGGGAGACAGCCCAAGTACCACACTATGTGTCAGTTTTGGAAGGAAAAAAATGCTTTAGATGCCTTGTTAATTCAATTCAACTTGAATCCTTTGACATTTTTTAAAGTGTTCATTTAAACCGTAATAACATGACTGATAACAATTCTGGAACTTTCAAAATGTGGAATAGATAAGATCCGTATCTGTTTTGGAAGTTTGTGCTTAGTTAGTAAGGCACAGTCTCAGTAAGGGACTGGTTTGAATAATATGCAGCTTTGTGCATGGCGTCTTTGTTGTGATGTGGATGTTAGTGCATAAGTGGGTGGAATGAAACTGTGTTTTCCCAATATTTGGAGTCTTTCTGGTGAAAGCATGTGATGGAATTCATCTTATGTCCACTGCGTTTAATTTGTTTCTGGTCTTTATAACCTGAAGGAAGGCATTTCATTAAACCTCTTCATCCTCTTGTCATGATGTAATACGAAGGCGCTTTGTTTTCTCTGGCTGCAACCCGAGTCTCACATGCCCCATTGTTAAGGTAAAGTTATGACAGGCCTGATATTCAGTGTTCAGCAGTCAGAGAAAGGCGCTAGAGCGTGCTCTAGCCGTGACATTACCCCTGACTCATGGAAGACATCGCTTCCTAACTTCATACTCTCTTTCCTTCCGCATGTTGCCTCTTTCATTCTCATTATTTTCCTTGCTACACAAGTTTATTTGTTCATTTACCTTTCGGGTTGGCCTCTATCCATCCACATCGTCCCAGCAGTTCCTGTTGGTGCTCTGCCAACTCTCAAGCAGAGGTCTCATGCTTTGCTTCTTGGCTTTCAGTTGGAATTTTACATGAAGTGCAGGACTACTGATGATGGAGCTTGATAAACAAGAGAGTACAGGATTCACGGTGCCTCACCTGGTTGTAAATGCACAGGAAGCAGGAAAGGTAGAGTAGCTCTGAACAGTCCAGTTTCACCAGGAGTTTCTGTGATGATGACAGGACAAAGTTAAACAAGGAATTTAAAGGACATGTATATCGTTTGTTCAGGTTATATAATGGAATAATGCCAAGATCTAAAAATGTGCAGTAGGCTATTGATATTCACAAGAATAGTTTTTGAGGTTATTTCTGGATGCTGAAAGAGTGAATGTTTTTACTGTATTCTGTTATTATCATTACTAGAGATAATTTTCTAAAAGAGAATGAAAGCTAAGCATATAAACTTAACTTCTGCCTGGGACTTTTTAGTGATTACAAATGTTTGAATTTATTTATAAAGCTTTGTATATACTGTATAGTTTAGCGCGTGATGAAACATACTAAATAGCTCACTCCTGATGATGACTCGTCTGCGCAGATTTAAGTGACATCTGGCATCTTTCAGTCTGTTTGTACAGAGAATGACTGCATCTTCTTTATACTCTCATGTAATTGCTGTTTTTCAGTAAAACATTCACTGAAAGTTTTACTCCATGAACTCAGAGAGTTAAACTTGATGTGACTTAAAAAAATCCTGATCTTTTTCTCTGCTGATAATGAGTACAGTAACAGTCTGTGAAAGCAACATAAAAATATGCAAGGAAAAATGTATTAATCCACTTGTGTTTGACTTAAGTTAGTTAGCATTGTCACACACTGACAAGGTTCCTGGCCTGAGCTTCCGATGCAGCCTTTCTATCCCACAGTTGAAGAACAGCCATGTTGTATTGGTGTTTCTGAATTCTCACAAGGAGTGTGTGTGCATGCATGAATGGTGGCTTGTCTCTCTCTGATGGACTGGTCACCTGTCCCCAGTATAAACTAGAATAGACTCCAGCCTCCCCCGCAGCACAGCAATGGAATAAACTGTTATACATAGAAAATGGACGGACGTTTGGCTTAATGACCCAGGTGTCATGGCATACTGCCTGTTACTTTAAAGTCCCACCCAGTATCACACTAAAGTGTGAAAAGTCATGAAATTATTGTTCCCACAGATGAGATTTTTTGTTTTTGTTTTTTTTCTTCTGTGCAACTTCACAGAAAAAGTGACTCCATATATGAACACAATGTCTGTCTTTTTTGGCAAATAGTCATGAAACATCTGTTGCATCACATTTAAGACATAAAATCATAAAACAGAGGTTAACTCCCATCCAAACCACGAGGAAAAGAAAATGTGTTTAGTAAAGGTCTATCCTCTGACTACTTTACATTTCTCTGTGTTCTTTTAAAAAGTATTTTTTAATGCCCCCCCCCCATCCTCACACTCACACACACACACACACACACACACACATTTCCTGGACACAAATCATCAAATTATTATTTGTGACAGTTTAAATGCCTGCAACCTGTTGTTGAGAAAATATTTAACTACACCATTCAAAATAAAAAAAAATTGATTTTGATCTTTTCTGGTGAGAACTATTGCCTCAAGATTAAGTAAATAAATGTTAGTCAGACATTGCCTAAAACAGAAACTACATTGTGTAAAGAACATAAAGAAGGTTTTTGTGTTATTTACATTTAAATAAACACGTGCTGATGAACAGTCCAATACTACAGCTAATACTGCTGAACTCATCTGTGCACAACAGCAACCTGGTGAAACAGCTATAATTTGTACTGGCATCATCTTTGACCTCTCACCTATATGAAGTAACCTCAGGGTCTGGCCTTGTCTTTCAACTCTGAGTACAGGCACGGGCCCTGGAGCTGCTAGCCTCTAGGTCAGCTTGGATAAAAGCTCTTGGTTATAGGAAAAGGAAACAGCACATGTTGAGTTTGTTTTACAGGCAGCTTAATGGATTCCCGCTTATAATGCATGTGTGAGCCTCCGCTTCCCTTCGCTGCCGGCTCAGCGGCGCAGACACGCGTGAACGTGCACAGGCATCACGCCTAGGGACAGGATGGGCACCCGCACAAATGCCGCAATTGCCAGGGCTCGGATGGTGAAGCGCAGGGTCGGCGGTTGCTGAGGCGGGCACAGTGGGCACAATGGAAGGATGTGGTGTATTGTTTTAGTTCATGGGGCAACGGGGCAAAGGCTGCCAGGGTGTGAATGTCATGGTTTGACACATGTGACAAGGCTGATGACTGATGGAGGCAAAAGCTGGACTGGAGCATGTGGAAATAGTCCCAAGATGTTCAACTGAAGTCCATATAATGGCATGTTATCAGTGTCATAATAAGATCAGGATTGGAAGTGGAAAGGATACTGTGCTCTAAACCCGAACAAGTTGAAAATACTCAAAATATTTGTTGTATCAAAGTTTTGAGTTGCATTTATGAGTTCCACTAAACTTAAAAGATATACCTTCAAGTTACTCAAATGATTTTGTACTTTACCAAAGATTTTAAGTAGTGAAAACAAATTTAATGAGTTTGACTAAGCTTGCAACATGTGGGAAAACATGTGAACTTCACAGTTTCAAACCTCTCTTCAGTCCCCTCACTCCAGCTCTGCCCTGGACTCAAACTTGTGAAGCAGCAGTGCTAACCACCACACTACCATGCAGCTGCCCTCAGATAGTAGGCATTCATATATACATTCTGCTGTTTACTGAAAATATATGTTTTAATGACAGCCATGAACTCAATGATATTAATCTACTTTAAATCAAAATGCATTACTCACTGAGAAAACTAAATAGTTTGGAGTTCTTTTCACTAAAAAACTGCTTTGGAGTTACCTGTCCTTAATAATTTAGAGGTAGTTATATTGTTTGGGTTTACAGTGTGTTTACAGTTTTTATGTTGATTTCGTAGCAGTACAGCCAAAGACTTTCGACTAAAGTCTTTCAATTCCTTCTGCACTTGGTCTTCAGACCATTTTAGCAGATTTAAACGTTCTCAAACAGCCATGCATAATTTGATAGGGCGACATCAATGGGAATGCAAGTTAGAGTGGTTTAGAATGTGGAATGTGTCACAGCCAATCAGGCGCCTTACTCTCAGGCTGACAGCCAATCAGGTCATGGCACTTCAGCTTCCCGAGAGACCACTGAACTCCATGCAGAGGACATTTCTGAAGAGATCATGAACTTTTCACTCCAGGAGATCTCTGCTTCCTTCTCTCTTAGTATGAATTTCGTCTTAGACAAGTATGTCTCTCTGGTAATTGTATTTTGCCTCATGCCAAAGAAATGTTTCCTCTCTCACTGCCTCTGATTTCTTCTGTCTCTCTCTCTCTCTTTCTCTCTCTTTCCCTCTCTATCTCTCTCTATCATTCACTCACTCTCTCACTCTCTCTCTCTCTCTCTTTCCCTCTCTCTCTTTCCCTCTCTATCTCTCTCTCTCTATTACTCAGTCTCTCTCTCTCTCCCTCTCTCTCTATCTCTCTCTATCACTCAGTCTCTCTCTCTCTCTCTCTCTCTCTCATTCCGTCTCTTTGTCCGTCTCCTCTCAACCCCCAGCCTCTGTCTCACTTCAGTGATGGGAAAAGAGTCGAAGCAGGAATTCTGTGTCTGTGAGGGCTGTTTGGTTAGACAGGTCATATAACACTCCGATGGCGCGTTCACATGTGCCTGCGCATTGAGTCAGTAACAGCTATTTATATTAAAGAGCCCAAAGTGGGCAGCACTGGGGCTCCCTGCTCTCCATGGTTACATTAAGTGAAATAGAATCAGCCTAACCCTCACCACTCCACACACTCTCTGTCTCTGTCCCAACACTCTGTCTGTATCTTTCCACTATATCCACAGACGACCTTCATCATGCACTACAAGATTTCTGTAGTAACTTGGTCACTTTGGCACCGTTCCCCTTTGTTTCCTTTCTTTTTCCAATGCCGTTAATGTTTCTACCTTCAACGGCGAGGTAGCCAGCAGCTTCCACACCCACCTATAGAAACACTTTTAAGTTCACGAAGTGCCAGTTTGTGAAACAGCTGAAATGTTTTAACACCTGAACGGGAAACTGAACGTGTTACGGAAAATTCCACAGCCTGTCTTTGGCAGTTGAATTAGCTGTTGATAGTGGCGCGTCACTGAGAAAAATCAGCAAAGGTTCTGTAGAGCATTTTAAATGACTGAACTTGGTTAAACTGAGTTCAATCTCCTGTAATCAGGTGAAACAATACATTTAAGTTGGCTCAACTTTCCTGAAGTAAGGAAACTATTTGTCAGAATTTTGATTTGTTCTTTTGGTTTTTGTGCCACTCAATTGTTGCCACTTTTTATTCTTTCTTTGTCAAAGTAGCAGAAATTAGTTTTGATAAAATTGCGCATCGAATATGACAAAAACATTTGTATCCAATTCTTTCTGTTTTATTGCCAATATTCCACAATAAGTGTGATGCTGTAGAACAACGTGATTGACAACATCCATCTAATGTTGTCAGATGGCACATTTACAACTTTTATCTGCATAGCAATAACTGTTAAAATTACCCCCCTTCCCTTTCATGTGTGTTCATCACCAAAGGTTGAGTGAAAAATATCAGACCAAAGAAATCTCTCACTATAAACACTTAAAATATACTAAAAAAGGGGGAAGGCATTTGCTAGAAATCAGGCAGTTGTTCAAGAACAATAACAATGTGCACTTGACCTCTGTTTGGATTCCCAACATGTGTTATTATCACCCTTCCATTTTAACTGCCAACAACAACTGCAAGCCACTTTGTTGTGCTCACAGAAGCTCACTCAGCAGCATAAAATGCTTCAGCTGACATGATAAAAACCTTTTTATACCCAGTCAAATAACAGGTTACAAAGGGTGTGTGTGTTGTTACTTTATAACTGTAATTGTTCTTGATGTGAGGATTGGAAGTGTACAGGGCAACATCTTATTTTCTCATGTAGTATCTTAGAAGTGGTCCTTTCTCTGAAGTCTGGACTGTATCCTTCATTGGTTAATCCTGAACAGCATGCTGGAGATCCATTTTAAAATAAATCCAAAGTCCAAGTAAGGCTTCAGGCTGCTGAGTTATATGAACCTAAGACACAGTAACTCCAAAAATCTCTGGACCGATTGCTTGTTAAACCACAGCAGCACGTTTTCTACATTAATGAAGGGGAATTGTTGAGTCATAAAAGTAAAAAAACAATTGAGGTATAAATCAGTTTTGCAAGTGAATAACTGAAAGGAGTACTTTAATGTCAATGATCAACACTTTCAAGTCATTTTTTTTCTTTTTTTGCAGAGTGAGTAAGTTATTGCAAAACAATTTAGAAAGGCAAAACTGGTTCTTACCAGGCTCAAGGCTTGTGTACAGGCGTGTTCATTTTTACAGACAAATATAAATTGGAGTCTGGATATAAAAACATCTGTTTTTCTTAGAAAAAAAAATGCTTTAACCTCTACCAGTTCCTCTCACTTGGATCATCAGGCAGCTCGTGGCTTTGGCTGAATTAAAAGAAAGCTTACAGTAGAAGCAGTCATCTCCCTCACACCTTCACATAAATGCACGCGCCTGCACACACACACACACACACACACACACACATACACCCCACAATCTCAAATGTAGCTGCTTTTCACATTCTCACACACACAGAGTTAGCGTGACTAATACCGTACCTCGTTGCAGCCACAGGTTGAGTTCAAAGGTCAGCTCTGTGTTAATAAACAAGGGAGAATATGATTGGCTCCACAATGACTCAAAGTATCACTGTTGCCTTCTTTGATTGGTGTAAATTCACTCTGCCGCTTTTTTATATTTTTACAGGGGAAAAAATGACTATTTTAATTTTCCTCCTTACAGTTTATCTACAAAACATTGATGAACACAATTAGGATAATTAGATTAACCCACATCTAAAATTTGACACCTTTTAGAATTTCTTTTTATTTCCGAAGAGTTATTTGGATTTGTCCCCCGATGTGAGCCGAGTCCTGACTTTGACCCTGTTGACATCAGATCCTTTCCTTTTTAACCTGGTGGTGGCTCTACCTCCAGCCTGCTCCAAAAGACAGGTATAGTATTTCTCACTGAGCATTACACTATGCGTGACCCCGCTGCATAGAAAACATGTTAGATAATGGGCCGGGGCTGGACAGTGGGGCCAAGTTGCAGTGTCTGATCGGGAAATCCCGCATGTGGCTGAACTGGATGGAAATCTGATTAGTAACCTTGGTGACAAAGCGATAGGATCCACAAGGCTTTGCTTCAATCAGATGTGACAGGGTACGTTTTTGTCCACGGCTCCAGCACAGCAGGATCAACTCAGCCTATAGGGCTGGGTTACAACATTAGATAAAGTGCCAGTGAGCGTAATTGAATGCATCGGCTGAGAGTGGAAAACAGGCATCTGATTGTGCAGCGATAACCTGTACCACTTACTTGATTTAACTGTTCTCTGACCTAGATGCCATGTATTACCTCACTTTTTAAAGCAAACCAGATTATTAGAAATCTGGATGTATCAGACAATTTCACAGAGGTTTTGAGATGTTTGTGTGTCTTTTAAGGGGTTTAGAGGGAGTTGGGCCAACGCAATGCAGTGGCCAGGAAAATCAGCAACGTGAAGGGTGAAGGTAGATTCCAGTAGTCAGGAATTTGTAAGCATAACAAACATGTCAGACCTTTTTAGCAGGCAACGGCAGGTCACAAGCCAGAGCTGTGAGGTGTATATTGTTTCTGATTAAGCTTTTCTACGCTCATGTTGCTTCACTTTCTAACAATTTACTTTACATCATTAGGACTTCAAACATTTTGCTTTGCCATCGCCTTGAAAAATAAATCAGCCTTGTGGATGAAATGAAGCTGATCAGCAGTACTCCTCTCTGATCTACTGTATCTGCGGCATCTCTTTTCAGTGCACACAGACATGCAGATGAATGAATGTGGGACTTATTTCTATTGCCAATAAAAGGTCTTTAAAATTTGTTGATAAACCGTAAATTCTTATCACTGTTTTCGAATACTCATAATAAATCATCTTCCATAGCGCTTAATCTCCTTCTTTCCCTTGAGGTCATGGTTAGTGATATCAAACGGTAACATTTCACACCAAAACACATCATCTGCTCTCCCTGTGCACCTCCCTTGGGGATATTGAGCAAAAGGGATGAATTGACTGACCATAAAAAGACTGTGCGTTGGTAATTTCCCAGACATCTGTGAAAAATGTAACCTTTCCGTCGCTGTCATGATGTCAGCTGGCTGTTGTGTTCAGCGGGGGATTGGGCTAAAGCGCTTGTGGCGGAGCCAAGGTAAACCGTTCCAAATGGAGCACTGCGCGGGAAAAGGGACACCATCGCAACAAAAGGAGTTAGATATGGATCGTTGGGTCTGCGCACCAGTCCCAGCTTGAGCCAATTATTGGTGTCATCTTGATCCAATTTAATCAATCTGAGGGGAGACTCAGGGAGGGAGGCAGGGTGCCGGACGGGTGCAAACGTTGGTCAAATATCCTGAGCTGACTGAGGAGCTGTCACCCCCTCCACCAAACAACCACCCACCTGACACACACACACATACACACGTCTCCTCATACATTTATTATCAGAGAGACCTTTCCCTGTAACTGAACTTGTTCAGAAAAGCTGATCAGTTCCATCCTCAGTGTGCAGGAACCTCAACTCCATGTAGATTTCTGCTCCAGAGACTGTATGAGGAAATATTTCATTATACTCTATTTCTTTATCTCCATGTCTCTCTCTACTCTCTAGGGCCTTCCTCTAAAAATGCAACAAGAGATCCAACTAAGTTTTCAATGCCTTAAGGCACTGCTTAGCAGTGCTTTGTGGAAGGCCTTCAACAATGTTTTTCTTTTCTGCTTTCAAAGGTGGTCTAGCTACACCGTTAATTCAACACTTCTTTCTTTTATCTTTTATACACTCTTTGTAGAGTGTGAATGCTGACCATGACTGCTCCACATTCACAGTGGAAGAGCAATAAGCAGATCGGTCCAAAATAACAACTCCTTTATAACTCTGAGCCATAAGAAATTCAAAATTTAACCTGAATTTGGATTAAAAGAAAACAGTAAGACTGTGTTAATCACATGAGAAGTGTGTCCATCATAAGTGTGATGGGGGGCAACTTAATTCCCTCTCATGATTTCTTACTTTTCTTCAACACACTCCCCTGTGAATGGTTATGGTTAAGCATTAATATTATTTGTATATTAGAGGGATGGCCCCTCCCTGTAGGTTTCCCACTGTCTTGGTAGCATTGTACGCCTTGTCACTGGTGAAAAAAAAGAGTGATGATTTACATTTACACCCATCAATCTCTGAGCTCTTGGTAGCTAACAGCTTACTGCGCTAACCTGGAGCTAACAGGAGTTAACCAGCAAACGGAGGTGGGTGGGCTAAAGCTATGTGCTGTTTTAAGGCTAAAAACTGCAGTTGTGTGGTGGTTACTGGTTACCTTCCCATAAAGCAACGGGCTGCCAGTTGTTCTGGTTGACATTGTAAATAAACCGTTGCTAAGCATGTCAAATCAGTGTAAATGCTACAAATCACTTGCGAAAACGGGCATCAAAGACCTCAGAAAATGATCAAAACATTTGTGTGGCAGATTTGTCTGAGTCTGCCCATTTGGTCAGTGGGGATGTTAGGTCTGAAAATTGAAATGGCTGGGGAAAGTGAGTGGACCACTTCTGTCATTGAGAGTATTGTGATCCCAGTTTTTCAGCTACCCAGATGGTTTCACTGGGAACCTTAATTTAATCCTTTAATTAAGCTTTTGATTAAAAGTTATTAAAGGGATTAAATGTAAGATTTTGCTGAAAAATAAATTTACAATAGCCTTTTCATTTAACCTTTTATTATAAAAACATCGTTTGATGAGCTGACTAACACCTCAGCAGTTCAGTGCTGATGCATCTATAACGCCGGGGACACACCGCACGAGGAAGCGCAGCAACTTTCGCAGCGCTGCCGCCCCGCTGCCGCCCCGCTGCCGCCCCGCTGTCTTTCCATATCAGACGCGCACAGAGCGGCGCAGAGTCGACATGCTTTTCTGCTTCTCAGCTGTTTTACGGTGTACTTAAGCTGATAATTACACAATACATAAACTCATAAAACACGTGAATACACGTGAAGATAGTTAGCTGCAATTACATACCAGTTTAATGTTTTTGCTAGTTTTTTCTTTAGTTAACAGACATCCAATGCAAAATTTCGGGTGTTATATTTTAAAAACTATTTTATTTGAAAGATTTATTTTGTGTTCTGGGTTTATTTCCGGGCTGGCTTGACAAAATTGGACGCGGCTCAGGCAGAAAATAGAACAGACTCTGAAACGATCGCTCCAGGGCGCGCAGCAATTCTGGCGTGGCGTAGAATGGCGCTCCCAATGTGGAAGGCACCGGCTATTAACATGGGTGCCGAAGTGAAACTGCTGCGCTTTGGGGCGCTTCGGCGCACTTCCGCGTGCGGTGTGTCCCCGGCGTAAGCCTGTATCTTATTTTCCTGAACCTACTCAGGGTCGGAAGTTCCCGTGCTGTTTCTGCGGATGTGATGTCTAGCGCGTTCATGTGAAATGGTTACGAGCCATCTTGCGCTGCCTCTAAATAAGACAATTTCTGCCACAAAACTCCTTCATTTCACCAATGTGTTATTATTAATCACTGGTCCGATCCCTCTGTGAGCTCCATGCAACTCGGAGTTGCTTTTTGTGGTGATTTATCTTTATTTACAGCCATTAACTTGAAGTGGTAGCTTCGAAGACGTCACTTCCGGGCCATGTCAATGCGCCTGTAATAGCTGTAAATAACGCTGGGGTCTGTGGTGGCTGCAGATTGCCTGGGTCTCAGGGGACTGCTGGCCAGTCTCTGACCTTCATGTAGGCATGGTGGCATCAGCATCGTCAGTTTGCATGAACACTCTTTGTGCCCAGTCTTCCTTGAACGTCTCCACTCAGTATATTCAGCATGTTGACACAGTCACTGCGTTGTCATTTAGCCTTGTCCACCAGTGGATACTCCCTGCTAGTTTTCTTTGTCTGTTATGCCTTGGTTTAGATTGAGATATGTTTTTTGGGTTTTTTTTTTTTGCAGTGGTTACAATTGCATTTTGGAATAAATTTTAATCAAGAAGGTTATCAGCCTATGATAGCAAATTATTAGCCTCTCTATGACTAATGCTAACATCTCTTTAATAATAGACAGTAGAGAGATATCTCGTTCAGTCGGTCACCAATAGAGGGTAACTAGTTGTTAGCCAGCATCTTTATCCAGATTGTCTGCAGAGTAACAACTCCAGCCACCAGTGTGGAGACATTAGATGTTAGTCCCTCCAATGCTAACACTCCTTCCAAGGCCATATCCAATGAGTAACTGTGCTAGATCAGTCGTTCTCAAACTGGGGGTCACAAGATTATTTCAGAGGGCTGCCAGATATTGGTAAAATAAAATAAATACAGCCAATATTTATCAAATACACTAAACCATTAATTCAGAGATAAATATAAAATTAGCACATTAATTTGGTAACACATTAATGCATAAACAACAGAGTTACAGATGCAATAGCATATAACATATTTACTTCTCTCTCAGCAGATCTCAGTGGATGAAATGTCATGATTGTATCTCTCCTTCTACGTACAACGTAGGAGATATACAGGAGATATACATATATCTGTTCCTACACACACACCCCACCCCTTCCTTCCCCTCTTCGCTCACTATTCTACACAGTTGCTGTGTCCCAAATCGCATACTTCCATACTAAATAGTCAAAATCCAACACTGAGTATACTAACCGTACTATGTACTCAGTGGCTTAGTATGTGGTTTTGCAGTACGCAGTGCTGTCCCAGATCACATACTCGTTGTGGAGTACTCACTAGAAATGAAAGCGCTGTGACCGG
>JBBDHI010000009.1:5031612-5042609 GCA_037177115.1 Craterocephalus stercusmuscarum | reverse complement strand
CAAAGCTAATTTGAACAGAAAAAAAAAGATGTTTCTTATTTTAATATAGACAGCTGCACAGTACATAATAATGTGCCTGAATATGTAGACTTAAAGGAAAATAATTTATTTAATCAACAGGCTTCATTAAAAAGAAATAGAAAAAACTCTCTTCATGAGGGCAGATGGAAAAAGTAAAAGAAAATCAACATATAAATGGCGCCTTCCCTGATTGAAAATACAAAGCAGCACAGTTAAATTTAACTCATTCAAACTATATGGTGTCTGCCAGTGAATGAATTTGTAAATGCAAACCTGTCAGATAAAATCATTTCTGGCTGTGTTTTCTTATCACTGCTGTTTCCATGTAAAAAAAAGACTGGTGCAAACTTGAATATGTCCTCTGACTGGTTGTTCCTTATGAGGTTGGTTGTTTGAAAAAAAAAGAAAGTTGTGAAGTTGCAACTGCTGTCTGACTTCCCTGATAAATTCAGAGGGAAAGAGGGGGGCACTGCGGCAAACATCCACAGTGGCTCAGCAATATAATGCCCAATGTTTTATATTTGATACAACTTTTGTGACATATTGCATCACTTTATAGAAAAAATGTGCCCAAAAACCATTAGATTGGTTGAATAGCTTTTACATTAGTTCTGGACATATCACACAGTAAGCACTTACTGTTTAATCTGTTTTCTTTTCTTTCTTTTTTTCATTCAAGTACAAGAAAACGTTTTTAGAATAAAAGAAAAGAAATTTGTATGCCCTTTACTTATTGGGCAAATAAACAAAAAGTATGATTATTATATTGACATAATATTTGATGGAGTTGTCTCTTGTTTTGGCTGTAAACAAAAAATAATGTGCACCAAAAAAAAACATTACAGGCAAACACCATGGATATAACTAGCTGATAAAAGCACTGCAGTCACTGTAGAAAAAAAACTGCATTTCATAAAAACAATCAGTCTTGGAGTGTCCTACATAGGTTAGGAAGTCCAGCAAAATGTATTCCTCTATTATCATGTATGAGACAGAATCCATGGGAGCTTTATAAATTAATTCAAGGCAGTAATGTATTTTTCTTTCACAATTTGTTGGTAGATGCAACAATTTTTGTAAAGCATACATTTCTAATGCACATATTGGGAATCTTCCTGCCCTTGAAGGCAACTGTCCTGCAGGGTGTAAAGTTCTCTTTATTTGTACAAATCTAAATATGACGGAACAAAAATATAATCTGTTTTATAAACCGATAAAAGATCAGAAGACATTCCAGACACTAACCTGTATGCCTGTCACTGCGGTCTGCCTGAAGAAATATTATGGTTTATGCATAAAAAGTCATATTTTGGGTATGTGTTTACCCAAACCAGCACTCGGTATTACAGAGAAAAACTCTGTCTTTGGAAAAGAGACTGAGTTAGGAACGTTTGAGATGTGTATTTGGACACTTCTCTATTTAGATTGGTTATGCTACAATTTAAAGGAGACGAAAGCACAATCTGGTTACCTCTGGAAACATGTTTTACTCCATGTAATGATGTAGAATTTTATATATCCTTTCTTTTTTATTCCAAAGAAGCTACTTACAGCTGGATAACGCTTGTTCTGCATGGCAAAAAGAGCTGCCGTGTTCTTACATGTAAGTGAACAACTAGACTTGAAGTGGACTAAACAGCAGTCAGGAATCAGAAATCAGCCTCTTGCTTTCACCACATCGGTGAAGGGACTATTTTTACCCGCTGCAGCTGAATTAAGGTTAAAATGAGGTAAAAAGGCAGGGTGAGGGTCAGTGCTGGCATGCTGTCATGTCAAGTCAGGAGGTTAAAGTGACAGTATAAGTCAATGGAATTACTAACAATTCAAGGATGTGTGTGTGCATGTGTGTGTGTTCATGTGTTAGTGTTGAAACTCTGACCTCCCATCTAGCACACTTCAAAGAATTCCAGAGCCATTGAGAGCACTGTCTTCGTTCCCCCAGCAGCACTGGAGGTGTAACTTAGCAGTTGTAAGAATTATTTCTGTTTGTAGGTAACAAAATAAAAAAAACAAACACATTTTAGGAGTTCATTTTAGAGAGAAAAATTCTGCAACTGAGCAGTTTATGTTTTGATTAGTGAACATCCCCTAACTGTTGATGACTGCAGTTTTTTAAATTTGATCTTTTATGTGTTGTGATTGCGAAGTGTGTACCTCTGACTAGCTTGAGTTAAATATGTGCAGATGTATCATAATATTTTCCCTGCGAGAAAGCGTCTTTGAGGCACAATAACCTGCAGCTGAATCAGCGTGCTGCCTCACCACGCGAGGACCTTTCATATGAGCTATCCAGCTATCTGGAGAATGTGCAGGATCACTGCAGGCCGCTTTTTCTCTTTGTTTCAATCATGTTTTATCATATTTTAGCCATTTCAACTCTAGCTTAAAGCTCTCTGACTTAGTGTCTTTTAATGTTTTTAGTACACCCACACAGTGACAGATCAACCAATTCTCTCGGCTTTTTGATACACAACTGGTTTTACACACACCTGTACATGTCCAGAAAGCGGGACTCTAGTCATTTTTACAGATTGAAAAAGCCACAAGTATGGTGATGGGGTGTTTGGAGCAAACAGTGGGGAGATGAGATGCAAACACAGGCTTGTACAGCTGGCTCTTGTTTAGCTGGTTGACACTGTTGAGGGGGGAGGAAGGCTAATTCCAAATCAAAATGCAGCAGCATTAAAGGTCCCCAATAACGCCTGAGAATAAAGACTTCCACTTAGAATATGGTTAACAGATTTTCATTATTATTTTGCATAACCGTGGATTTGTGCGAGTGACTGACAAGGGCAGTAGAATGACTATCATTATCTATATAGTGTAGCAAAAGTTTGTTTTTCTGTTTGATCGACCCCAAAATTGTGGGAGTATAGTAAAAGAAATGCACCATTCTCTTTGGACAGTGAAAACTTCATGTCAGAATCCAAACTGCTAGGAGGGGCAGTGTCTTTTTCTTAAGATCTGGTAAATGTCTGCTTTATTCCCATCAGATTTAGGACAACTATGTCTTTGGAGAACTTTCCAGATGGTTTTACAAGTATTTGACTCATTAAATTGATATTTTTGCCGTTAAAGGGCAATGCCTCACATTGGTTTGTCTGATTAAAACATATCTAGCATTTGAAAAGATACAACATGGAGCCCACTTCTGCCAATTGATAAATAAATAAAAAGATAAGTTGGTTGTCAAAGTCAAAACAATTAAACATTTACATTTTCACAATAATGATTATTATAATAAAAACACTTTCTTTGCAGCACTAAAATGTGGTAAATTTTAGTTGTGTCTTGCAGATGACATTTTGTGATATTTGGTTCAATCCACTACATCATAGCTAATTGGACCATATGGTAGATAACATTAGTCTTTTGATCCTTTTGGCACACTCAGAGGAAATCCAGTTGGATCTTTTCCCATCTTTCAAATAGGTTTGATTACATCTGGTACCTGGAAAAAAAAATCTCATTTCAAGTCATAGACTAAAAATTGTTCATGTTTTTGTTGTTCATATCATTTATTGTGCCATGCATGGTTTATGCTACAGCTGATAGACATATGTCTTCCCAATAAGTTTTGTAAATCATATGAATTGTCACAGCTTTTCTGTCTGTGATCATGCCTGCCATTTTCTATTTTGGTGCATCTAGTTTTTGCCACTTTGGCATAATCTCTTATTCCTTCCTCACCAAAGCTTATTCATTTATAGCTTTATCTCCAAGTCTGCTGAATACATTTTTAATACCACATTTTATCTTCAAAAATGTAGCAGTTTGTGCAACCAGATGCAAAATATTTAATGTTAGCGGATATATCCATTTATCTTTGCCAAGTAAACTCTTTTAGTCACCTACTGTACTCTTTGGAGGGAATGCAAAGAGCCTATAATAAACTTATGTTTACTTTCTATCTAAACATAATAAATATTCCACATTGAATGTGGAGCACAAGATGATTGGCAACATCCATCTTAAGTTGTGCGATAGTCTGACATCCAGAACTCAGACACGATATCTCCTTTATTTAATCCAATTCAGTATTATCTATGAAGCGCTTATCATGCAGAAGTAACACAAAGTGCTTTACATGGTAAATTTTTTGAAAAAAGAATTTAAAACATTCATAACAGATATTTAAAACATACACCTCTTTATATCATTTGACCTCTTCAAAGTGGGAAAAGTACAGGTGTAAGTGATAAAATGGAAAACAACAGCATTCCTGTAAGCTGAGGTACTTCCAGTGTCCTGCTATTGTTATGCTAGCACACTGTCTCCATCACTGTTACCAAAATTTGTTTTACCTGTGCTTTTCCTGTTATGACAAGTCAAAATGCCGGACGTGAAAAGGCTCATTGTGCTTGTGTACAGTTGTCCAGTAGTTTCTTTTATACGAATTTTGTGAACTTTTGAAACATGCTGGGCCACTTTTCAAATCAGAGAAAACAGCAGCAAAATGAATAGTTTCATTTCAGAGATTTGGACTGTGTCCCACGATCACAACAGGCTGATCGAGTTTATCTAAAGTTAGGATTACTGTATTTTCAGACATACCAATTTTCTCCTATTTGCACTGCATCAGCACTTCAGTTTCCACATTATCAAGGTTTGATTTATAATCTGTCAATGACTGTAAGCTATTTGAAGTTTCAATACACTGAAACAGCCAAAAAGAAAATTCTTTTGATTTCTAGTTCATCTTATCTGTTTTCTATCTGTAATCTTTCCCTCATAACCTGGGCTAAACAAATTTATCTTTTACCTCTCATCCGATGAAAGAATGTGCTCCCTGTATTCGTCGGAATTCTTCTCATATTTTTTAATCTAGTATAATCTTGCAATTATGCAGGGAAGTAAAACACTTATGGCTATGCACCATAACATGGACAGCCACTGCTTTCTTATGCCTACATCCATAATGCAACTGAAACATGATTTTAAAGAAGCTGATCCAAAAGTCTGAGAATAGAAACCTAATCCTGATTTAGAAATTCAGGGTCAGAGCACACAAAAAAAGCAAGAATATAATATAAAATCACTGAGGCATTTTCCTCATTAATATTGGTGAAGTTTAAAAGATGTGCAAACAGCACACAATATATTTTTTACAAATTCGGTGCAAATCCTCCTTTTGCTATAAATTTCTCACTAACAAGGTCCAGATATGAATGATGACTTCTGTTCTCTGTTTTTATCACAAGATAAAGTCAACACAAGTTAAATACATTTTGGGCAAAACATGCCAAAACATTGACATCCTTGGTTTTTTTGTCCTACAGAGCAGCAATCAGACTGTGAACTTCACATGAGATTAATTTTGTAGTATAGAAGTACGACTGAAATCAAAACAGAAGTTGCCAAAGGTGAGTATTACAATTACTTTCCAATCTTTCAAATAGAATAATCTACACTGTGTTCTATGACCCACATCACTGCACATGGCTGCACACCTACGATATGTGTAAAGACTATTGGTGCATTCCTTTTCAGAGTTCAAAGTTCTCCTACCATTGAAAATAGAAGTCGCCTTTTCACCACTACACCCATCCTTTGCTCCCTCTCTCTCTTTTCATTTTATTTGCTGAATAAATATTCTGCTGGAACATAGACTCTCCTGGACTGACAGCCTTTGAGCTCTACAGAAGTCTTTCTTTCACACTTTGGACCTCATTGCCAAGCTATCACTCCATCTTTGGCCCAGTTCAAAGCGATTCATTTTCTGGTCTGCTCTCTATCTTTACATCTCTTTACTTCTCTTCTACTATGTCTACATGTTTGTATCCTCACCTGCTCCCTCCCGTTTTTTCCTATTTTTAATTTGATCACCTTTTCTCTTGGCCCCGTCTCTACAGTACAAATAAATCAAAATCTACTATAAGCACCCAAGAGTAGCAGATTGTCTTAGGCTGATCTCTTTATCAGTGTATTCTTCTGCCTTTGGATCACTTTTTCATTCTGTTTTCCTCCGTGTGGGCTCACAGCAGTACTATTTATATTTTTTCTCACTTGTCACTTTATTATTTGTTGTGCCACGGTACAGTAAATGTTTCTGATAGAGATAGGAGCTGTAAGAAAAGCAGTCTCTCGTTTGTTTTGTGTTTATTTTGTTATCCTTCCCTCACTGTCTTTTCTCTTCATCTCCGAGAGGTGAGCAGGGCTGAGTCTTTATCTGGTAGCCAAGTTTACACACTGGATGGAAAGAGAGAGCAGCTTCCGACAAACAGCTTTGCTATTCTTAAAGTAAACATCAGCACTTAAAGTAGACCAAATATTTACCTTTCGCCCCCGTTCATCCCTTCTGTTCGGCTTGCTCTTACCTTGCAGTGCCACACGCCGGCAGATGGATATCGCCGCAAATTGTCAATATCTGGGTTTTTGATTGTGTTTTACAGTGTGAACATGTGTGTGTGTGTGTCAAAGACATAGTTTGTGATTACATGGCAACAGGGTCTAGTGAAAGCATTGAATCTATACTGTGACTGATACTGGTTTATAAAAACAAATTTGGGTTTCATTTTCTATTTCAAAAATGTGATGCAACCTTTCTTACAAACACAAATCTTAGCAACCACTTGTTTTCATAGACATTTAAAAAATAAGTGAACTTGCTTGGTTCACATGAGCACATATACACACAAACACAACTAAACACACACACACACACACACACATACAGACCAGGCTGATTTTAAACGCTCTGACACAGAAGGATATCCTTTGGTTTAAATAGCCAATGCACAGATTTACACTTCAACACACTGGAAGATAAGCTGACTTTTTACAGCGTCTACTTAGTTTTTCTACATGAGTGTTAGTGTGTGTGTGTGATCAGCTCTAAATGCTCATTGTGTTTGTGTGTTTGTGTAGGGGCACAGCCTTTGTTTGCTCCTATCAGTCCCCTCATCATTTCTCTTCCTGTGCCACGAGCCGACTTTGCCTGACAGTGTGTGTAGGATCTAAGTTAGTGTGTGTGAGTGGATGTGACGTGTATTCCTGGATGCTTGAGTCAAAGTTATCGTAAGCCACTGCTAAAGCGACTAATCTTGACAAGTCACACTGAAACTTTTCGACCCCTTTAAAATAAGTGCTGTCCTAATCTTAAACTGTTTACAGATTGCTAAAGTCCCCTGACTGTAGAGGAGTCTGATTGAATGAAAATATAAAGCTAGGGAGACAGCTCCATTCCTCCTACTGATACTAAGGGAGTATTAATACACTGTGTTGTATAGAGGGTTTGAAGAAAAGGCTATTATAAACAGTTTTTCCCCATTCTGGAACATCATATAACACCTGTGTTTTACTTTATGGCACCACATCACATGCCAGAAACTTGATAACAACACACTTTGTGGCTGATTCAGTAAAAATTCCAGGATGTTATTGTGGGAAGAGAGGAAAAGAAAGATGAAGTGACAATTCAATTCAATACAATTCAACTTTATTTGTATAGCGCCAAATCATAACAAAGTCATCTTAAGGCAAAACACAAGATATAAGTCAACACTGGGCTGACTTTTACTGGCTAAAAAGAGCTTTGAGAAGAGACAGCATGCAAGATGGATGCCAACTTAGCTTTTGTTAAATCTCAATTTAGTCAATAAGCATAATCTATGGGGTCCTTTCTTGTAGATAGCCTTCGTGTTGCATTCCCAGTCACTGGATTGTTTGTATTGTCCTTTAAATGTCTGATTGAGCTCAGAAAAAAAAATGTTTAATACCCAGGTTTATTTAATAGTTTATTTTTTGCCATTTATATGGAAGGCATTTAATTAAACTAGTTTTTGATATTGTCTCAGATAGCTCCTGAACCATATCAATATTTTATTTTAGCATTAGTTTTGATATCTGCCATTTTTTAATCATTATCCGCTGAATAAATATTATATTGTATTATGATCAAACTTGTGATGTACATTACCCAAAGGTACACCAACATTTAAAGACCTGCTTGTCTTCATTTTACAATAATTTTCATTGTTTGATGGGTCCAGAAAATTGGAATTTGTTTTGTCACATTTTGAATCTTAAAGTAATACTTGACCCTCAGAAGTAAGTTCCTTAATTTTATACTCACCCTCATGCTTATTAACACTCTGGAACACTTATATATTTGTCATGCAGCCAGAGATATGGGGAGGTTTTTGTTCTCCTTCAATACTGTTATATTGATGGTGAATAGTGCCACCCGTCTCAGTGGCCATCATGACCACGCCTCTAGGAAACACAATATGCTACGGTTTTTGCTCAAAATGTATGCCAAATGATATCATTTCCAGTAAATTACAGACGCTGCATTTCCAGTAAATTACAGACGCTACCCCCTCAGGACACTTGGATTACATTGGACGAGCATTGTGGAGGAATATTGCCAAATTTTTGTGGACTTTTATGGACCTTTTGCTCGGACGCCGTTCAACATCACTGTAACGGAATTGAAGGGGAACAAAAACCCTTCCTCATCTCTAGCGGCATGATAACTATCAAAAAATGTTCCCAAGTGTTTATCAGCATGAGGGGGAGTAGAAAATGAAGGCACATCATTCTGAGGGTGAAGTATTCCTTTAAAGTGAAAAATTGAAGTAGTACAAGAGTGACAATGGCTCTTTTCTTGATATGACACACAGCAAGACAGCAGAACGCAGATAAGGTGTGAACAAGTAAATAATTCCAGAATGGACTCTCTTTTTACTCACTATTTTCATACGCAGGTGTTATGCATAGACAGACTGTGTTTAACTTGTTGTACAACAGCTGCTAGTAACAGCAATTAGATTGAGTGAATGTCACTTCACACTTAAGGTCTGAGCCAAAATCTGCTAAGACATTCCCGCCTGTCACTATAGACACCTGCTGCACTACATGGACCCAGACGAACACACAGAATAAGTAGTAAATTGATAATAACATTTGCAAGATTAAAGGCTGAGCAAAGAAAATGATACATTCTTTCAGTTGGGTAAAAGTGGCATGCAGTTTTGACCTTTTGTCAGGGGGCAAAGTGGAATGATGGATGTTGCCACGTGACATTGCTGACTGGTTTTTAGAGAAATGTTTTGAATCCCTCGGTCTGGTAATTGGTCATTGCCATCTTGGCTTTCTAAGCCATGATGAGTCGAGACAAAACAGAACAAGTAAGGTAAGGCAATTTATCAATGTTGCTCATTTCGTGTACAGGACAATTCATGGTGCTTTACAAAAAACATTACAGCAGGGTCCAGGAGAAACCATCCTTACGAAAATCTACCATGGTTTACCATGATTTTTTATGTATATAAACCATGGTTATACTATGGTTTTGAGGTAAAACTATGGTTTTACCATGGTTGCTACCCAAAAAACCATGGTAGATTTTTGTAAGGGATGAAAAGGGTTACAAATAGAACTTTTGACCCAAATATCAGCCTATTGTGAGTAATGATGGATGGTTTTCTGGGGTCAATATAAAGCGTTTGATGAGTGTTAGCACTCCAAGGGAGCTGCCCTCTACAGAAACCAGACATTGTAACTGCGCAGTTGTGGATCAGACACTCATGGGATCATGTGACCTGCAATGATTTACTTTTCCACATGCAGCGTTTATACAAATCAACAGCATCAAGCGCCTGATGAGTTACAGAACATTGTACTATACATCTGTGTCTAAATGTGGCTAGTTGAAACTAACTAGCTATAGACCAAAGTTAACATGACTCACAAAACCTTTTTATGCCAGTAATGCAGGTTTTATTTATTTATTATTTTTATTTTATTTATTTATTTATTTAGTATACTGTATTAATCCCAACCAGGAAATTCAAACTTCTGCATTTAACCCATCTTTGGAGGAACCAATGAACATATTAGGACAGAGAGCAGTGGGCAGCTCCGGGCACTTTAAGTAGCTCCTGGGGACCCCGCAGACTTGCGGCTGCCGTGTCTGGGGCTCAAGCCCTGGTCACCCGCATGCCAGCCCACTACGCAACCCACTGGGCTATCCACTCCCCAATTAAGGTAATACTATCATACATGTAAATATCAAAGTATAGTAACAGAATGAATAGTAACTTGCTAGTTTATTTCTATGCTTTTCATACACTATAATGTCTCAGAAGCTTTGGGCTAACGCTGATGGTTTTTTAAGAAAGAGAAGATAAAATGGATGGTATATAACTAGAAGCACATGGCCCGATCGATCAATGGTGAAGAATCATTTGAAAAATTCTGAATCTAAATTACTTCACCATCACCTGTTCAGAGTGGTCTGCAGACATGATTCTAAAATACAGATGGAAAATGTTTCATTTTGCGACCCATGTGAAGTTACAGGTTCAGCTCCCCCTAGTGGACAAAATTTACAAAGTATTAAAACAAAAATTACATAACAAAATTCTAAACAAACAAAGAAACCCTCAGAGAAAAAAGGATATATTGTTTGTTTTCTTAAAAGGCTGCAACCGTACAGTCCTCTTCCGCTTATACGGGGTCGGGTCGCGGGGGCAGCAGCCTGAGCAGGGAAGCCCGGACTTCCCTCTCCCTGCCACATTAGCCAACTCATCTGGGGGGAATCCTGAGACACTCCCAGGCCAGCCGGGAGATATAATCCCTCCAGCGTGTCCTGGGCCTACCCCGCGAGGACATGCCCAGAATACCTTTCGAGGGAGGCGTCCAGGGGGCATCCTGACCAGGTGCCCTAGCCACCTCATGTGGCTCCTTTTGATGCGGAGGAGCAGCGGCTCTACCTCGAGCCTTTCCCGGATGACCGAGCTTCTCACCCTATCTCTAAGGGAGAGAGCGGCCACCCTGCGGAGGAAACTCGTTTCGGCCACTTGCACCCACGACCTGGTTCTTTCGGTCACTACCCAGAGCTCGTGACCATAGGTGAGTGTAGGACCGTAGATCGACCGGTAAATTGAAGGCTTTGCCTTCTGGCTCAGCTCCTTCTTCACCACGACGGACCGATACAGAGCCCGCATCACTGCAGACGCCGCACCGATCCG
>JBBDHI010000009.1:5007077-5017248 GCA_037177115.1 Craterocephalus stercusmuscarum | reverse complement strand
ATAAAGAGATGAAGGAGGTTTGTATAAAAGAGAAGACTTAGAAGATGGAAGATTTAATCTACAATTCTATACTTCAAAGGCTTTATTAAACAGTTTTTAAAAATAGCTAATCCACTCTACATGTAATGATAATATGAGACATTTATACATGTTACCAGACTAAAGGTTTTGTTTTCTGGTTACGATGCAAGTTGCATCTTTCTCACTGCACACTCCAAGTAGCAGAGCATCTGGGGACTTGAAAGAAGGGAGGCAATGAATGTGAGATATGAGTGTATCACACACACCTAGTGTTTGCCTTGGCCTCAGAGGTGCAGACACAGACTGAGAGAGAAGAGGATGGGAGTGAAGAATCATGCCCTGCAGTGTTTATATAGTACTGTGTGTGTCCTCAAAAGAGTATGTGTATGTGCGCATCAGGATCAGAGGAGCCTGCAGATTCTCTTCCCAGAGGCTAAATGATTTTCATTCTTTCAGCGTGTGAATTGAGACAGGACATTATCGCACATGCCAGTCAGCACTCCAACAAGGAGAAATGCCTCGGAAGAGCAACAAGTTTCTGTAGCCACATGTGTTTTGTTTTCACTTTATCTGATCTGTTTCACACGTTTCACCCCCAATTCATGTCACAACCCCCATTTGCATGACTTGTAGTGAAGCTAAGACCTTTTGTTATTCTTGTGTTATTTTTACATTGAGTCCATACACAAACCACACACTCACACATGCAATGACACACATGCCACAGGTGTGGCTTTGCGGTGTGCCGGGTTGATTGGCAGGCAGTAGAAAGGAGAGGAAGTGAGCCTGACAGGACTCTCAGGTGGTGTTAACTCCTAAATGACAGGCAAGGAGTCAGTTAACTCTTTCCTGCCTCCACTATTTGCAACACTTATTGTTCACTCTCCAAATTTGATGCAATATATGAATATAGATAAGTATTGTCATCTTTAAATGAATGAAAACATGACAAAGCGGATTGTATCATTTGCCTTGACCAGGATGTTTCAAATCCATGATGTAGTGTCATAATGTATTAATGGTCTATATACAGTACTTTGAGATGTTAATATGTTCATTTCATTGATTATTTCACAGTTAAACAATCAAAATTTGAATCATTGTCCCATGTTTTTGTATCAGTCTTACTTTCATGTCCACCTACCCTCCATCTATTTCTTTAGTTGACTACTATCTTGCATCTGGTCACTTCTGTCTTCTCCTGTTTCTCTAGAGTGTTTCTGCTGATCCCTGACTTTCCCTTAAGTTCCCCAGGGTGTGTGTGTGTGTATGTGTGCAAAGCCAGGTGTCTGCTCTTTGGGCTGTGTCTGTCAGTGGTGTTGGGGTTTGGAGCAGGGAGGCGGAGGAGGTTTATAAGTGTGTGTGTGCATGTGTGTGTTAGTAGGAGCTGCTGGGGCACTGTGACCAGGAGCATCTGGGAGAAATTCCCTGCATTCTCAGGGATCGGCTTGGGATAAAAGCTCGGCAGTGCTGCCATGCACCTGGCTGAGAATAGGAGACAAGAGATATACAGGCATGACCCAAACCCTGACACACATGCACAGAAGCGCACAAGCACAGACATCATCTCTGCACCAATTAACCTGAAATGTAAAACTACACCATCAAGTACAGAGGTCAAACTGAGAAATTTAACCAGAGGACCCCACCCCCAACACCCATCTTTCCTGGCAGAATAAAAATGATATTCTTCCCTTTCATTCAGTTTGTCTTCCTTTTAAGACAGCCTGTTTATGAAATCCAAACATTAATGGATTTTATGACAAGAGATCAGCACAGTAAGGGGGGAATGTTTAATGCATCTTTTTTACTTATTTTACTCATATAATTTATAGAAGTTGCTAGTCAAGCTGGTTTAAAAGAGAGAAAAGCAGCAGTAAGTGAAAGTGTACTGAGAAGCTGTTTGTGTAATCAGAGACTCTTGACAGTCTGTCATCTGTCAGCACCAGTCATCAAGAGCACTGAGAAAACAGCTAAAGGGGGAGAAAATCTTGATGTGGAGGAGAGGCTGTTAGACGAGACAAAACTCTGGTTAAATGCTGTGTTTATATTATGAGATAATATATGGTCACATGCAGCTCCATCTGGGAATCCACTGGCTGTTCTGCTGACTGTGTCTCAGGAGTACACTGGCTTATATTTCTGGGTTAGCGGTGTCGTCAGTGGATATCAAATATTTAGGCCTCGGCTTCTTGTTGGTAAATACTGAAAATGAGTTAACTTATCATGGGTTGTGATATATGTGGCAACCACCGAGTTTCAACAGACTGGGAGTTTGTTCCGCATGTGAGGAGCATAAAACCTGAACGCTGCTTCTCTGTGTTCAGTTTTGACTCTGGGAACATTTTTATGTTTTAATGTTTTATGTAGAGCATTTGAATGGTCTTTTACATGAAATGTGTTGTACAAATAACCTTGCCAAAGCGAAGCGAAGCTAAAACTATCGAGTGTTTTTTTTAACACCTCTTCAAATAATGTCTTTCTCATGTCCATTAAAATTTGCTGCCGAAAAATGACCAGAGTACAGTCACTATTAGGCACTGTTTCATTTTTTCTCTAAGGCACAACTGAACAAAACCACAAGATATATTTTAATATCTTGGGTAAAATGGCTAGTGCAGTCTGGATTAATGTTGGACTCCATTGATTCTACTGTAGTTTTGATCTTCCAACTGGTAGATTTTCACAAATGACTTTGCTTTTGCTTTTAAGTCTTAAGTTTTAAGTCTCTTTGATGCAGAGCAAGTGTTTACTTGTACTTCACTCCCCTCTTGCTCTTTTGTTATTCCTCCCATCCCCTCTCCCTTTTTCTCCTCATCCTACCCTCTCCTCTATGTGTTTTTGTGTCTTTATTTCTGTGTGCGTATGTGCAGGTGTGTTTTTGTATGTGCATGAGTGTGTGTGCGCTGCTGGAATGTTGACCCACACAGAAAGAGGGTGAAAGACTTCCCAGACATCAAAGAGCAGGTAGCTGACAGGGAAAAGAGGGACCGATAAGTCCAGTTGGATGACAATAGACTCCAATGCACACCTGGGCCGTATGGAAAGGCAGTGACGTGGAGAGAAACACACACGTTCACATATGTGGCAGACTTGCTGCTCAACACATTCTCATTCTTTTCCCTCTCTGGTTATGCTCCAAGCACACACACATCCTCCTAAACGCATTTAACCACTTAACTCGGTTATCATGCATGTCTCCATGACATTCACACACTCCTCTCAGCCTTCATGCAATCCACCCATACAGAACACCGCCCCCCCTTGCCCTTGTCCCCAGCAACCTCATCACCGACCTCTGACACCCACAGGTGTTGGGGTCTTTTTGTCCTTGGACATGTGTGAGCAGCCCAGTGTTGTGACGAGCCCTCAGACCCTCAACCACCTCTTCTCTCAGGTGCACCAGGGTCTCAGGTGAGCCTGTGGGGGGTTGGGTGGAGGATAAAGATGAAGCATAACTTCACTACTCAAGAAGTCAAAGTTTTCCTCCTTGGTTTCCTGGAAGGTTTTTCCTCTACTTTGCTTAGGTGACAGAGGGGATTTTAAGTTAAAGAAATGAAATCTACATGCTAGTTGTAAGTAAATAGCTTTTAAAGTAAGTAGTTTTTAAAGAGTTTTTGTCTGATAACAGGGATCAGGATTAAACCCTGCAGAATATTAATGTTCAGTCATTTCAAACCTCACAAGAAGGTTAATCAAGATTTTGTTTCATCAGTGTATACACAGCGCTCCACAAAGACTGAGCTCAGGTGTCATATTTCTATCAGCAACATTTTAAATAATCGCACATCTGTATGTAATTAAATTCAATAATTCGCTGTACTCATTACCATACTGTATGTTGATCACTTAATTGTATTATTATTAGCCTATGATTACTGTATTTGGAACACAGTAAGATGGTAAATCTTTTACCGTTTACCAGCCAGTACATTCTGTACACCTTTGACCTTTCTGAGGTATTGCATAAGTACTGGTCAGTCCTCAGTATTTGTGTTTTTATGTTGTGGTTCTTGCGTTATCACCAGGTGATGCATCACCAGTTAAGAGTTCAGACCTGTCATTGCCTCTCTCTTGATTATCTGATACTTTATTCTTTTAATACTGAACATATTGGCTGCCAGGCATGCTGTATTTGTTTCCATCTCAAAAGCAATGATGGTGAGTGCATATGCCAGTTTCCCACTCAGTCTGAGCATCCAGTGTGTGGTAGCAGATCCAATTTAAAATGCTTGGTGACTAAATGCTTCAACCCACATCATTTGAGACTTTAGATCATCAGCTAATGCAAGAAAAAGGTTTTCAGATTAATTCTGGTTCAAATAAAATGATACAATGATCTCAAACTTGAGCTTGAGGGATCATATTGATTTTTTTTGGGCGAATGGACACTGAGGTATGAATAATATGAAATCAGTATTTTGGCGACCATTTGGCATATAGTCCCTTCATTGTTTGGACTCTGCAAACTTGGTAAAATCTGTTTTCTGTAAAGACAAGCAGGTGTTTTGTCTGATACAGTGCAAGGTCTTGGTAGGGAGGAAGAGAAATAGATAGCAGAGAGAATGAAGGTGATTTGGTTTACCGCAACCTGCCCTGGCCTTGCACGCTATTATTAAATAGTGTGGTTTGGGATAAAGGAGAGTTAGATGTCACAGACTATGAACACAGAGAGAGATGGAAATTAATACATTGGATGTGTTAATGATCTCAATTGTCTTATGCATGTCTTATGTTGTGTTCATATGTAATTAAGGTTCCACATGAAGGTTTCCCATAGTTTCCCTGTTTATTGCAAATGACAGTTCCATTAAGAGCTGAACCACAGAAGAGGCTGGGTTGCCAGCTTTTCTTATCTCATTGCACGCGAACGAGGAGGGGTCCAATCAGACTTACTCCTTACCCTCACTTCCTGTTTTTCCTGCCAGGATGTCCCGTCACCTTGGCGACCCAGTGGCACACGCAGCCTCTTAGTATCCCCATTCTTCAAAGGAGTATGTAGGCCTCAGGAAATTGGTTTAAAGTTTCTGAAAGGGAATCAGTTCATTTCCTAATGGCACTCATTAGAATGATGGCCATCTGCCAGGTCCACAAAGCCATCAGTGTGACATGTTTTCCATTTTCTTAACTGGACACAATTTCTTGCCCTATATCTGTTTTAATGTTTTATTTATTTTACCAATTTATTTTCACCAATCTTTTAAGTTCTTATGAAACTGTAAAATGCCTTAAAATAACCTGAAGAAAACCCCATATTTTTATAGAGTTGCATCTTCAATATGATTTAGTTAAAGAATTTTAGAGCATTTTACTCTTGAAGAGCATAAACCAGCAAATATGTGCAGCGTCTACTGATGCAGCGGAATGAACAAATCTGAAGAACTTGAATCCAACATTTCACACGATATAGGTTTTTTTTCAGTGGGCTGTAGTCAGCCATTTTGGCCTATCAAATAAATGATGTTGCTATGAGAGCTCAACGGAGTCGTTATGACGTATAAAGTTTTATGTACAAAAATTAATCATATGATAAATGACATAATTTTAACCCCCCCCCCCAAAAAAAGATTGAAAGAAGTTCTGTAAGACTGAATGCTGTGAAAATATAGTCAAGTTTGTTGTTGCTCTTTTTCCTGTTTCAATGTATTCTGTGTCTTTAGTTATTTCAAATAGTTTTTTATAGTTTTTTGTGTTCGGGACTTGCTTTAGTGTAAAACGGCTCTACAAATAAAGTTGATGATGATGACGATGATGATGTTGCCAAGTCATTAAACCCAAATAAGAATGAAGCAGGATTGTTTAATGGTGGAACTAAATACTATGCTTTCAAACGTACGGGGTGAAAGTTTGAAAAATATCGGGATTAGGGATGAAAGTGCATTGTTTTAATGACGTTATTTCACGCCTCACGTAGATCTTTCAATGTAATCTTTCATTGTAGCCATAAAGTCTCCATTCAATTACACCACATGGGCACGTTTTGAAATGAAGGACAGTCTCCATAAATCTGGCTGGGATCCCATTACATAACAGGTTGGTCCTGTCACATTGATCCAATTCTTCTTATTTTGATGATTGACCACAATGATATCAGTCTTGTCCTAGATTTTCTTCAACATTAATAACCCAAATGTCACCTACTATGTTGAACTGTTGTCTGACACATAAGCACGAACTGTCAGGAAAGTGGCCTCTCATCACATATTGTGACCATATGTCTTTTACCCGTTGATAGAAACAGGTACTATTGGCCTCTCAGTGCACATCTGTCAGTGACTTGGTCTGGCTAAGATTACTATTGATGTAGTTGGTGAAGTATTAGGCTAAGCTGACACATGCTGGCCACAAGGTCTTTTCTCAAAACTCCATGATCAATATACTTTGGGGTTTATTTCAGGCTAAATCAAATATATTACTACACCTTATGTTAACACAAACAAACTTGTTTTCTCCGTACTTGCTGGTGCATTTTCTGTGTGTTTTATTGTTAAGGTTATGCAAAAGGTCAGGCCAAACCTCAGGGAGACATCTAGGCACACGTTCGACTCACACCCCTGTACCAATTTCCTCCTTTCATTCATAATAAGGTTAACAAGATCTGTCACCACCTCGCCCGGTGTTTGTTATGAGTGAGCTCTTTCCTGTGTCAGGTAAAAATAATCGAGCAGTTCCACAGATGCATTTAGTCACCGTGACCCTCTGGGGTCCAAGATGGCTGATTTGTTTTTATTGCAGCTTCTCCAGAGGGAGTGTGTAGGACGGAGGGGGGAATAGAAAGGAAGTGGCTTTAGGTTTTAGCTTTGTTTTGGGACATGTTGCGAGCACCTTTAAGGGATTCTCATTTTACAAGTTGCAGGCGACTATTTAACTTTTCGAACAGCAGCATGCAGCATGCTTACTGCATGATTAGCAACCTAGCTTCAGTGGAGATCATTGCAACTCTCCACACTGTAGCCTCTGCCCTTGTTTCACACCAGTCCACACACTTTATGGCTAAAAACGCACACCACAGTTGTATATATCAAAAAATGCCAACGCTGATTATTTAATGCACCTGTCAGCAAATGTGGACACCCACAAGCATTTGCACCCTCCCACATATATAACACAGAAGCTATTTATCTCAACAGGGATAGAGATGTAGGTCCATGTAGGCCAATGTCAGTGTTAGGAGAAGCAAAATATTTTGATTGCAAGGGTATCTGTTCGTGTCAACAATCTGATAGTGTGCTGGGTGGAGATAGGCGGTTCCCATGAGGCCTGTGTCCTCGCCGGCGATGGGGAAGGGAGACTTGGGAGGGGTGAAGAGAGGGTTGTGAGATTGGTTGTTCCCAGATATCAGGAACAGAGTGAGTGTCAACACATCCAGAGGGACAGATAGATAGAGTGAGGTCAAGATGTGACAGACAAGTGATAGTTACTGGTGATTCTACAGCTGAGGCTCCAGGTTTTTTTCCACTGTGACGACTAATACTAAACAATATTTATTTTGAATCATCTGAATAATTCCTTACAAAATTAAAGAAAGACCTTTCAATAGTCAGTTTGTGTGATTTGCCTAGAAAAGCACCATCTTGCATATAAATTGGGTAGATATTTAGCCATGCAGTTGAGAAAAAGAAAGAGCAACTCTATTCTTAAATCAGCTAAGCAAAAAGGTCCATGCTCTGTGGTTCAGTTCCTTAGTTACTTTCTGTTGTTCTCTGTCTTTTCATTGTTGAGGAGGAATCTTGCACTACGCTCCTTCCATGCTTTAGTCTATTGTTATTTTGGCATTTGTTTATGCAAAACAAGCTCACATTATCACCCTTCCACAAATGTGTTGTATAATTGTTACGAAGTGGTTTTGCTGACATTCTCTGTTTGGTTTGCAGCTGTTGTGATATTGTGTATTATGGCCACACATCTCCTCTTTAATCTTGTCTTGAACAGACATGGTAAAAGTGGAGACAGTGATTTAGAAGTCTAGTTTATTTAGATTGTACTCGAAAGTGTGCTGCCATGTTCTTTTCAGAAACTAGTCGTTCTCCTGCAACCCTTTGAAACGAGCCGTACTTCTTCAGTCTTTTTCCAGTTGTGCTGTCCTGAACTTTTAACGAGAACATGCTTACTGAGATCCGTAGAGTCTGAAATATAAGTCGTGGGTTTTTTTTGCAGTTTCTCTGAGAATTGCATGGTCTGTCCTTGGGGGTGATTTTTACCAGGATGCCCATTTGAGAAGATGGGGAGATATTCTGAATACTTTTCATTCTAATATGGACTCCAAGTTTCTTGGAAATTATGTTAAACTCTTTTTTTTTTATATCGATAAGCAACAACAATTGCCTCACTAAGTTAATTATTGATGCCTTTCATAGCTGGTTTTGTATCAACACAAACCTGAATGCTGCAGACCACCAAACTGAAAGTTCTGGTAAATATGCCTACTCACATGGACTCACATAACTCCAAAACACTCACATAATACCTAAAATTGTGATATTATGTGTGATATTAATTAAAATAAAAAACATTAACTGTGAAAAAGAGTGTGAACGGGAAAGGTCTTTAGCTACACATCAATAACAATAAAACTTTATCATTAAAAAGAACAATCAAGTTCTTTGAGTTTACCGCAGCTGATGTTTACAGCTAGTCTGGCTCTTTCAGTTGGTCTTGAACTAAATTTAGTATGACCACATTTTCAAAAAAATAAGTAATAGGAACGTTGTTTTTTAGGAGCAAAAGGGTGCCAGGAAAAATGCGAACGTCAGGGCTCAGTTGGTGTCCCACATCGCATTTTTGCCCTCAGGACTCTTCAGGTTAATCTAGGCCTGATGAGAAAACATTCTGCAAACCCTTTAAGCTTTTAAAATAGAATAATAAATCAGAATGAGTTGTAACCATGTTAAGCTTTCACTGAGTAACTAACTGGTGTGGAACTATGTAAATGCCAAATTTAACTTCTGTTTGTTTTTTAAAACGTGTTTTCATTTTTATCACATTGTTAGGGCTTCCTTCACTTCAGTTCTGATATGCTGCTTGTGTTTTCCTGCCTGCATATTTAACTGTGTTATTGCTTTCTGTTATTTGTTTGTTGTTATTCAATATTACTATCTTGATTTGTACATTTCTGTTTAGTGTTTTTTCCCTTCTGCGTGAATTTTTCTGTACTGCTGCTCCAGAGGTGTAATCCCTACTGCCGGTTTTGTAGGTAAGAATTTATATAAGAAGTAAAAAAACATCCAAGAGTGTACAATTGCAACTTTGGACATCTAACACTGCAGCACTCATTTGCAACATTTCTTTTGAAGATACAACAAACTCATCTCTGCTCATTTGCCCATGAAGACAGACACTTTGTAAATTGATTTGAACTGAACATTTATTTTCCCTATCCCATTACAGCTGAAATGTCGTTTAACACTCAATAGTGCTGTCATAATATTAGTGTTACATCTGTCATAACACGCAGTGGCGCACCATCCCTAAAGTGGTGGGGTTTTTTGTTGTTGTTTTTCTAAAGCACAGATTAACCTGACAATCATTCCTTCAACATTTCTACATCTGAGAAAACAACAAGCCATGTTGCTTTGCTAACTCAAGGATTTATGTGAGAGAAACAACTGCAGGTTACATAACTAAGCGTCATATAATTATTGCAGTTATTTGTTCTTTTTACTAAAATGCATCAGGGCAAGCCATCTGTGAAGATCATCACAAAATAGATTGTTTACAAAAAGCTAAACTATTAATAAATTAGAATAAAATATTTTCTATTGTTTAACAGCGTCTAATCGTTTCAAACATTGAAAATGACTCATTAGTTTGTAAAAGGAGTGGCAGCTTATTGTAAGACCTAATTTTTTCTACTACTTTAATCTCAGAGCAGACAGCAGCAGCAGACTACAACTTTGCCCTTGAGGAGCATTTGGAGAACTTTGAGTTCCTCTTTGACCTGATGTCTGTGACGGTCTCAGTCACACCACTGCTGCGCCGCCTGTCACATGACCCACCCAGTGGGCTGAAAATGGCCTTCACACAAGAATGTGGACCTTTATCTCAGGAGCAAAATCTTGGGAAAATATTTATGCTTTCTAAAAATTTCTTCTGTACATAATGATAAAATAAAGGAAGGGTCAAAAAACAAGTTGTGGAATTTAATCACAAT
>JBBDHI010000009.1:4919099-4930513 GCA_037177115.1 Craterocephalus stercusmuscarum | reverse complement strand
CTTTTCTTTCCTTAAATAAACTAAAGACAGAAAAAAATCTGACTTGTATTTCCACCAAACTGACTGTTTAACCTGTGCCAGCGATGCTTCCCTCACTTGGAACATTAAACAAAGATGCGTGTCTGACAGGCTGCTCTGAGCAAACAGTCCACAATATAATTAAACTTCATAATAATTTTCAAGTCAAGTTTAATTTATTTACAGATGGGAACATCACACTCAAGATTATAACTGTAGGGTTGTAATAACAGCACAGTTGTAAAGCTTTTACAATAAACATTTAATTTCCCTCATACCGTTTGTGAGTATATGTGCTTGTCTGTGTTTCTCAGCTGCAGACACTGCTTCAGGTTTGGCCCAAACTAAGTCCTAGAGATGCTCTGGAGCTTCTGGACTTTAACTACCCTGACCAGTACGTCAGAGAATACGCTGTTAGGTGTCTGTATGACATGAGGTAAATGTATTAATATATCTGTTTACCCCATCATCTTCATTTTCTTCATTATCCAACTGCCTAATTCAAAACTCTTGTTTTTCCTGCACAGAAATGCACTTAGTTCATTTAATGATTGCTAAAAGGTCTTCATACACTTATTCTTCTCTGTTTCCTCTCCCTCCGTCAGTGATGATGAACTGTCCCAGTACCTGCTACAGTTGGTGCAGGTTTTGCGCTACGAGCCCTACTATGACTGTGCCCTCACTCACTTCCTATTGGATCGTGCTCAAGGAAACCGCAAAATTGGACACTTCCTCTTCTGGCATTTACGGTGTGTTATGTTTTGCATACATGTAACCATGCAGTTCAACAGATAAACACTGTATTTATTTTTTTTTTTGCTTTTTTTGTTTAAAAAGGGATAAAGACTGGATTTTCTAAATTAAAAGTTCAATGTCTGAGAGGTTTTTTATCTGGTTGCCTGTCTCTGCTTCCCCCTGCAGGTCAGAGATCCACATGCCTGCGGTTTCAGTCCAGTTTGCCCTCATCCTGGAGGCCTACTGCAGAGGCAGCATCCCTCATATTGAGGTTCTTAAGAAACAGGCAAGCCACACACACATTGTCTTTTATTTAAGGGCTCTTACATATATTTATCTAAAGCCTTTTAATAAATTTTCTCCTCAAATTTCAACCTATCTCCTTGTTATGGGCAGGATTTTTTTCTTTTTTTCTCTTTTTATTTGGGTGCAGCTTCTACAAACATAGTTTAAGTATAGAATTGTCTATTCTTAGTTTTATTGCCTAAGATTGTGACAGCGTTGTCACCCTTCCTGCCCTCTAACCTTTACCCTCTGCAATGTTAGTTTTGACAATCATTCCTTCAGACACTTCCTGCCACTTCCTCATCATTTATCTAAGCTTTTTCCTGTTGTGAGGAGCATAGACATTGTCTCTGTGAAGAGAATTCTCTCAGCTGTCAACAACAGGAGTGATTTATTCTTATGGCTAGTATCTGGTAAAATATTGGTCCATAATTTTAACATTATTTTCTGTTGCATGATTCTTCTCGTTGCCAGGTGGAAGCCCTGAGTAAGCTAAAGTCAGTCAATGAGCTAATTAAACCAGGACCAAATAAGAACAACCGGAGTAAAACCAAGGATGCAATGTTGACCAAGGATGCCATGATGGCATGTTTAAGGCAGAAGGGCTACTCAGAGACTCTGTCCGATCTGCACTCCCCTCTTAACCCCAATGTCCTGCTGTCGGACATCAAGTAAGATAACTACTACTCATATGAGATTCTGTCCTCTGACAGGAAGCAGATAGGTCCAAATTTAAAAAAAATTGATAACCTTTTCCTTTCTGTCACATTCCCCTCAGTGTGGAGAAGTGTCGGTACATGGATTCAAAGATGAAGCCGCTTTGGATTGTTTATAACAACAAGTTGCTAAGCGGAGACACTCTGGGAGTCATCTTCAAAAACGGAGACGGTAAGGGAGTCAGTGAGACAGAAGACGGCTTCAAATAGATATTTCCGTTTCAAATGAAGACACCTCTCACCTTTTTACCTTTACTTTCATGTTCAGACCTCCGGCAAGACATGTTGACCCTGCAGATTTTGAAGTTAATGGATCTTCTCTGGAAGGAGGAAAATCTGGACCTGAGGTGAGTATTTCTTTGCATCCACCTGTGTGCACATGTTTCTTCCTGTTCTCAGTGGAGAAGGGGAGGCTCTGGTTGGGTGCAGCAAAGGAGGAGATGCACTTAATTACCCCATGACCTCCAACCTTTCAACACCCATTAGCATTTTCCTCAACGTATTTACAAATTAAAGTCACAGTATGGATATTTCATGAATTGACTAATCTATTCTCTCCTTTCTCGTTCAGAATTGTGCCATATGGTTGCTTAGCAACAGGAGACCGGGCAGGGCTGATAGAGGTGGTCTCATCAGCAGACACAATCGCAAATATTCAGTTGACCAGCAGCAATGTTGCAGCTGCAGCAGCATTTAACAAGGATGCTTTGCTTAACTGGCTGAAAGAGAGAAATTCTGGGTGAGCTGGTTAATAGATTAATGACCATCATTAATTTGGTTGTTTAAAACAAACATTTAACATTTACTTTTTGTATCCTGTGTGTGTTTCATATCGTCAGAGATGCTCTTGAGCGGGCCATCGAGGAGTTCACTCTATCGTGTGCAGGCTACTGTGTAGCCACTTACGTCCTGGGCATCGGAGACCGGCACAGTGACAACATCATGGTTCGCAGCACCGGACAGGTTGGACTATTAGACTTTATTATTAAGAGTATTGATTTGATCTTTCCTTGTTTTCATCACGGGTTTCCTTGTTTGTTTTTTAGCTTTTTCACATAGACTTTGGCCACATACTGGGGAACTTCAAGTCCAAGTTTGGCATCAAGAGGGAGCGTGTACCATTTATCCTCACACACGACTTCATCCACGTCATTCAGGAGGGAAAGACAGGGTACACAGAAAAATTTGGCAGGTTTGTTTCCATTCTGTATGTTCTGTACCTTTTTATCAGTCTTTTAGATATGTTGGTTTTCAGGTCAGAAACGGAGGAAAGAGTGGAAAGTAGTGCAAAATTTGTTTTTCTCCCATATAATTGTAAGCATGCCCATTGCAGATATGACTCCAATTATTAAAAAACAAGAAAACTAATATGACTCTAGGTCAGCACCTCTGCTTTGAGACGTGAATTGATTGACCTTTTATGGGACATAAATCCAGCATGAGTTGTATCAGTGAAAGGTAATAAATATAAAATCCTTAGTTTCAGGGCAAAAATCAAGTATATTTGTAAAACAGCAGTCACAGGATCATTATGCAGTACCTCATCATACCAGCAGGCTGCAGTAGAGACTAAAGCACTGAGAGACCTCTAACCAAGTCATAACTAAGAACTAAACTCAGCTTACTAATTGTAATATTATGTATAGAAAAATGCATATTTTTTTTACCTGCCTGCACATCAATTGTTTATGTAAATATTGATTTAACTTGAACATCAGCTATGGCGATGCTTTTGTGACACATCCAGAATGAAAACGAACAGATTGTTCTGATGAGTTTAAACCATCAAATCACCTATTTGTTATTAAAGTTTTCTTTAGACTCGAAACAGCCATGTGCACTGCTGCTGATGCACCCTAAGTTTTGCAAATACACACAAAAAAGTAAAAAAAATATAACCTATAACTTTCTTAATAACTTTTGTGATGTGTCTAAGTTATCTTTTGTTTATAAAGATGGCTATGTTCAAGTACATTACTTCTCAACCATGTGCATCTCTGTTGATGACCCTTGTGATAAGTTCATATGTACATGTTTGTGTTACATGCAAATGTGGCATGCAAAGGTTTCAGAAAGAGCTGCTGACATCTGTACATTGAATACAAGTAAACATCTTTTATGGGCCAAGTGTAATCATTTCTTGTAAATGGAAATACCCCAGATGTGTGGTATAGGAATCAGTTGTTGTGGCCTAGTTGCATAGCTACAACAAATAGCTGTGCCACAGGGGAGTAAACATCTTCAACAAAGTCCTTAGAAACATCCAAACACAATATTATTCAAGTACAGTTAATATGAATACATTATTAGGTTAAGTACTGCTGTGAGATTGTGTTTGTTGGATGCTGCTCTGATATACCCTACTGAATTTCTAAACTGCCTGTTTTGTTTTGTTTTGTTGTTTGTTTTTGTACAAACAACCTGTAACTGTAAAACCTATAAGACATTTTAAGGAATATTCACTTCCAGACTAATTATTAACAATGTTTTGTTTGCTCACATAACAAAAAACTACCTTGCTTCAAACCTCTGAGCATCATGATGGACGGACGCTGGTGACGTACATCCTGCCTGATGAGATTTTAAACTGGAGAACCTACAAAAAGTGTTTGTTTATGAGAGAAAGGAGAAGTATAGTGGTTGTGGGCTGCTGCGTCAGATATGTGGTGCAATTGGGTTAAAGAAACTGTACATTGTGTGCCAAGTCTCATTGCGCACGTACGCCAAATCATTTAGTGAAAGCGGAAGTGAACAGAAATTATTCTTGGTGCAGAGCATTGCAGGCTGTACCAAAGTGGAAGTTTTGAATAGTTTCCTTTAAACCTGAATATCAATGTTAGTGTTTATTCCTTTTTAATTAGATGTGTACTAAACGAGATGTAAGAAAGTTATTAAGCATATAAATAAAGCTATTTAGAATTTATTGTACACCCCTGCACCCCCACAAGAGTCATTTGTTTTGAGCACTTTGAAACTGCTTTTTATCCTCTACACATAAAAAAAGGTCACTGGTGGTTGGTCTTAGGCAAAACGAAAGTGTTTGTCACTTATTGTGAACAGTTTGTGGGCAGTTGCATTAAGCTCTGTCATAGATCTACAGATAGAAAAACAAAGCTTTCAACAACAACCCTATAACCACCTAACCACACTGATCTACTTGACCTCATGAACACACCCACAGCTCTTACAGGCGGATGCAAGCTTTTATCTCATCTTTGGAGGAAAAACTAGTTGCATATGTGAAGAGTCAGCATAAACATGCAATAAAACTACTTGATTTATTGGATTTTTATCATATGATTTGTAGCTTGGTTTCAAACAATGCAAACCCCTTTAAAATAAATTATTGCATATGATTGTTTAATGGTATAAAATAATAATGAACTGTGTGCTTCTTACAGTTTCCGTCAACACTGTGAGGACGCTTATCTAATCTTGAGGAAGAACGGCAACCTCTTCATCACGCTGTTTGCCCTCATGCTGACTGCTGGACTACCTGAGCTCACCTCAGTCAAAGACATTCAGTACTTAAAGGTATGAAGTACAGAGATGCAGGGAAAACAGCAAAGAAAGTTCTGTTTTAGGCTTTTTGTGCCAGTGCACAAAACACAAACTCAGCTCCAGTCCTCATGCAATTATGGAACTTGCAAACAAAGCTCTCAGTTAGTAGAGAGTAGTAGAAAGTTTCCTTAGTGGAACATTGAAGTTTTTCAGATGTTTATCTTGTTCTGCCTGAAATGAATGCACCTAAATGTAATCATAAACACAGTATGTGTAAGAAAGTGGCTTCTTTTAACTTAAGAACCTGATAATCTGCGTAATCTTTTTTTTCTTGCGTATTGATAATTCAGTGATAGTTGAATGCATGTCTAAGCTGCAAATGAGCCTCTCTTTGTTTCCAAATTAAAAACTAGAGCTTAATTTTGGCTTTTAAGATAACAAAAATAGCAGAAAAACAAAGCATTGTTTTTCTTTCTATTCGAAGCAATACACCATTAGAGGCAAGAATTACGGCACTCTGTAATTAACTGTGATGCAGATATGAAGCAGTAAGGCCCCCAAAAGATTATGATCACTGCTTTTAGAAAGAAAAACTCTGTGAAATGTTTGTTTACCTCATGTTTACCTAACAATAATGCATGCATTTCCTCTGACCTACTGAGAGTGACTGAGGTATAATATGACCCTGTATGCTGTATTATGTAACAGACTGGTGCTCATTGTAACCGCAGTGAGTCAGTTCATCATCAGCTGTGACTGCATAGGCAGAAGTCTGCACCACTGCACATGCAGCCCGAAATGAAAATGAAATAAAATGGTCATGAAATGTAGGGGTGGAAGCAGAACTACTTTAACTTAGGACTAAATCTATGATTTTTTTCCCCATCAACTTCAAATATTCTCTAAATGTACATTAATTCTTCTTGTTTTTTGCCCATTTATTTTCCATTTCCATATTGTCTATCAGCTTGTTTCTTTTTAGGTTGTGAAATTTCTAAAGGTTCATTTCTCAATATTGAATATTTTCTTAATAAAGTTTATACATGCAGTATAAATCCCTACTTGATAGAGTAAATTCGCCCGGCACCAAACAGCAGCCAGACAATCATTCTGCTTGCAATGATGCTGGACAAGACAGGTTAAAAAATAAAAAATATTGAATAATTTCATTTCCAACCCACTGTAAAGGACCACAAAAAAACATTGGCTGTTATATACAAACACCGAACTGAGCTCCCAAACCCCCTATACAGTCATCATCAGTCTCTGCTCTTAGATAGAAAGTGGAGCCCTGTCATGCTGTGCTCCTGTAGCTCTGATTACGAAACAGATCATGCCTGTAGCCGTTTTCTGTGGTTTGGTTTTCACATCTCCGTTCTGGTGCACCACTGACAACTTGTCACTTTTTTTGTTTTTATATTTTTTTATATTGTTTTGATGTTTTTTGTTTTTAATACATGTCATTGATTTAAAAATGCAAATGTTAAAAGTATCTTAAAGTTTTTCCTTCCAAAAGTCATATAAATTGCTTTTTGACATTTAAATATAATTGATTTAATTTATAATATAGTTAGATGATCTAAATTAAGAAGATGTTCTTGTCTGAGAATATCCATCTCCTGTTCATAAGTAATGAGCACTGAATGCGTCATAAAAAATATAGTTTTTTCCCCAGCTGATAATGTTCAAAAAGTCATGCATAGGTTGTCTTTTTTTTAAAGTATCAAATTTTTCCTTCTTAAAACAATATTATACTGGATAATAAACTAAATTAATGAAAGATATGAATCCTAGTGAGTCTGCCAGTTTTTGTTTTTTCCTGAGAAAATGAAACAAATGACAGTCTGTGCATAACCTGAAACCTCTCCTTTCTAATCCCCTTTCTTGTCCAGGACTCTCTGGCTCTGGGAAAAACAGATGAAGAGGCCCTGAAGCAGTTCCGCCACAAGTTTGACGAAGCCCTGAGAGAGAGCTGGACAACCAAGGTTAACTGGATGGCCCACAATGTGGCTAAAGACAACCGCTCGTAGAACTGCTGCAACTCCTCAAAGACTAAGGGGTGAGAGCAACCACGAAAGAACCAGTGGGGCGGGCTGAAATGTGCCAAGGACACAGGGTGACGGATACCCTGATTTCAAGAAGGGAATCTAGCTGAACTCTGGAACATGAGCACATTCACCCCCTTCCCCCTGTGCTGTAGATACAGAGTAAAGCTATTCTCTGAAATGGTTCAGTTACCCTGCACCTTTACTCACTATACTGTATCCCTATTCACCTTGCATCACCCTGGCATGGTTCCCCAAGAACCTCCAGATTCACGGTCTCATGACATTTCTGTGGAATCACAGTGGGTGACGTCATTGCACGTTTTGCACATGCACAACATTGGTTGGAGCACACAGCCAAAGGAAGGGAACTGAAGCACCCACTTGACTCCTATTAAATCTTCAGAGATGACCTGTTCAAACAGAGCGCGCTGAACCAACAGCTATCAAAGGTAAAGTTTGGGAGTGGCTGAGTTTTGTCATGGACATGAACTCTGCTGGAAAGAAAGGGGGGCACTGCTTTGGCTACACCCTAAGAGTGTTTCAAGCAGCACAGAGATAACAGAGGGGCTGTGGAAAGGGCATGGCTGAAAAGATGAAACCATGTGAACTTTACGTCTTGAAACAAGGCACACCATGGCCACAGGAAGTGCACTTTTGACACTCACTCACTGTCCTAAAGTGTGCCTCCAAACTGCGGGAAGATTGTATTCTACATTGTTTTTTTTTTTCTTTTTTTGCAGTTTAATGATTTAGTCCCGTGATGTTGATGTGCCAGACTACTCTACTAGTCCACACAGAAAAACTTGTGAGGGAAACGAGACTAAAAGAGAAGGACTGATTAGAGACAAGGATGCTCTGAGCCTTTTGGTCCACTGTTTGGATCTTTGAACACTGGAATGTTTTTTGAAAGACAAAAGAATTATCCAGAAAGTCTTTTAATGAACTAAACTTTTTTCAGTTGTTTCTTTTAACTTTATGAAATCAAAAGCATTACTATCACTACCCTATTTGTCATCTTTTAAAGGGCCATCTGACTCTTTCGAGTAACTTTTAAACTCACTGCAACTGATGTTTTTAATGTGTTCAGACCAAAACAAAAAGGCAAATGTTTAGTAATTTTATTGTTTCATACTGTGTTTTTAATGATCTGTTTGAAATTGAATGTGCAAATATTCGCCGCTCTATTAAGTGCATTTGTTTTTATATAGGCAGATGTGGGCGGAGTCTGGGGCTTGTGTGGGTGGGTTTCTCACTGGGAAACATTACACTGCAAGCGTTTTTCGACACAAGGTGCTCCACCAGCATCTGCATCTGTGTTTGATTTTTTGTGCAATATCCGACTATTTGACCCATATCGTATGGTATAAACCTTGGGCCCAGGCCTGAGCCTATAATCGTTCTGTTTGCTGGTTAATGTGTGACGCAGCTGTATTTCGCACCAGTAGCCTTCAGAAGTCTCATACACTGGATTGTCAAATGTACAGGCTTATATTGTTTTGCTGGTTTTTGTTTTCATAGGAGTTTTATTAAAGTTATTTTCCACTGCGCCGCATTTGTGCTTGATTTCCTTATTGTGCTGTGTGTAGGTGTATGTATGTGCGCCCACCTGGGGTAGCAACGTGGATGCTGTTTCTGCTGTGAACGCTTGGATGAGTTCTTATTGATTTCAGACCAGAAATACATCAGATATTTGTTGCCTCGTGTATTTGCGAGAGAGTATTTTAGGAAAAAGCTTTACTTCCAATCTGAAGGTGGTAGATGTGCTCCTCTTGTGCTGCTCTTCATCCAAAGTTAGTTTTTCAAAAGCGCAGTTATATTGGAGTATGACAGATGAAGTCCATGCAAAACCATAACTTCCAATGAGAAAACCTATTTATTTTTCAAAGACAATGTAACGTTAAATTTTTGTTTTTTTCCTTTTTATTTAGTATTTATATTTCTGTTCACAGTTTGTTAGTCTCGGGAAGTTTGATACAGTTGGTGAAGATTCAAAAGCTTCCTGATTATTATCAGCACTTATCCACTGGCCACTTTATTAGGTCCACCTTGCTAGTACCGGATTGGGCCCCTTTTTTTCCTTATGAACTGCCTTAAATCCTGGTGAGGTTTTATATTGACTCGATGGCATCACACAGTTGCTGCAGATTTGTCATGTTGTGAGTTTGACCTCGTCTTACTGCTGTAACCAAGTTCTGCCCATGGACAGAATTCATCAGGGAAATCATGAATACTACATTTCCCATGATGCAACTCGTGAGGGTTTGTGTGACAGCCACTGACAAACCTTACAAAGTTCGATGTTGAACATTATGCAGGCTGCATCTATAAAATCTAGTGTTGTAGCATCATTCTAATTAGAAAAAAACCCATCCAGGTCATTTATATGATATGTTTTCATTTTAGTATATGTGCTTTACTGAGGAATTCTGCTTATGCAATCACGTTATCCATGACAACTGGCTTTACAAATAAAGCCACCCACATAGTAACTCAGTCTTGTCTAGGGAATTGCACCCACTTGTAATGCGGTCCAATCTGCTGCATCCAGCAAATGATGTGTGCTGTTTCAAAACAGGATGGTGAAGGGTGTGAATCACTGCCATCATTTTAAATCAGTGGGAAAACCACCTACACTAACCCCACATGTTTTCAAACGAAGTGTGGCGTCTTCCTCGGGTTGTGGTGGAGCAGTGAGAAGCGGAAGCTTCCTGAAAAGGATTACACGCCCGAGAAGCTAGAGAGCAGTGCTTCTCAACCCTCTTTGAACTAGTGCCCCCCCTATCTAATAATAATCCCCCCATATTCATTGTTTACAGTTTACCGGGTCCTGACTCCTTCACAAAGTGTCTTACCTTTTCAGTTATGTGGTCGAAACTTACATTCCAGATGAATATGGGTAGAAAGTTCTACTTTCTTAACTCCTAGTTGGAAATGGCAAACGAAGGTCCAGGTTAATTATTGAAAAGAAGAAGTGCTTTAGGCCATGTTTCTACATATGCTGCCTTTGGGTTCACTTCCTTCTGGACCATTGGTGAATTTGTGAACCAGCACGTTTCTCCTCACACTAATTGATCAATAAAAGTGTCAATCATCAAATTAAACAATAGATTGCCCCTGTTAAGAATGATGCTTCCAGCGCCCCCTGGCAGTCTCTATGTCCTACAGGGGCGTGCACAGACAATTTGTGGGGCAGGTGCTCAAAGGGAAAAAAAGGGAGCCGTTTGCAGCGTATGTTACTGCAGGCATGAAGCTAATTTATTCACATATATCCCCACACATGCATACAGTACATACAACATTATTTAAAGTGCTTTAGCATAGAAAGAACTATAGAATAAATAACTGTATATATATAATGTATATACAGTATATATGTGTGTGTGTATGTATATGTGTGTGTGTGTGAATAAATTAGATTCATGTCTAATATAGTTGTGCCAAACTACTTTGTGACAGCTTTTAAAATATTCCAATAAAATTAGGGAGCAGTTCAGTTTTGAACTCTAAACATAAACATAAAAAGGCCCTGAACAGTAAACTGACTCTGACTTTTCCTCTTGATCATCAGCCTCCTCATCCTCCTTGCTGTTGGGTGTCTGTTTAACACAGGAAAGTAGAGAGCTGCTTGCTGAAGCTCCTTTCCCTTATATTTCCTCAGTCTCTCTTTTCAAGACATGAACACTGTGAATAAACTGTCTTGGTGACTTTACAATAGGACACACACACTACACAGCTATTTCTCTGTTTAGCAAATCAATGACTGCTTATGGCCTAAACATATAACCTATCAGTGTAAACATACACTGATGGGTATCTGTGTGCTCAGACTGAAACGAGGGACACAGTTTTCTTGGAGAATATTATTTACTTTCTACTACACACACTCAGTCACACTTCCTCCTGGTGAGATTCAAATATTTTTGTGTGTTTAATATTTAATCACCATAAGTTAAGCAGCATCATTCTCCTGAAGTAGCAGTACAAGTATTAAACATGCATGCATGAGGACTAAATATTGAGCTATGATATATAGTCAGTGTTGGGGAGAATACTTCCAAAATGTATTTAGGTACAGAATACTGAATACCCACTTTAAAATGTATTTTGTAAC
>JBBDHI010000009.1:4891440-4901517 GCA_037177115.1 Craterocephalus stercusmuscarum | reverse complement strand
TGAGGGTCAGAGCTAAAAGAGTGCCAGCATTTTATTCAAACCTTTAATATCCATTGGATAAAGATTCCTCTTGCCTCTAATTTGTATCTTTAAGTGATAGAGTTTTCTTACCTCTCTTTAAGAGAAACTTTATCCATGATGGATAGTTCTCATTCTGTCAAAATGGTGCAGCACTACAGCTGAGATTTGCTTATAGAACAATTGAGTAGGAGTTTCTACATTATGCAAAACTACAGGGTCTACACTTGCACACCTTTCAGATATATTCCCCTTGTTTTTGAAAAAATCTATTTTTTTGCATGAAAAAAACTCCTTTTCCCAATTTTATTTTTCCTAAAATATAAGCATATTATGAGCACCAAGTCATCAGCTTCTACAAGTGTGTGTGTGCAACAATAAGGATCCATGAGTACTGTGGAAGCTGTTGTTAATTGTATGTGGATGTATGACTGAGGTAAATACTGAGCATCAGTCTGCAGTATGGTGGGAAAACTGTAGTACAAGTGTAGCAAATAAGGGGATCATACTGTGTTTCTTCAGTAAGCTTCTAATGCAATCTGAATTAGACAAGATATGCTCATAAAGTGTAAACAAACATCCAAGTGTCAAGTATTGAGATAACTGCTGCACACTGCTCTCATGGCACAGAAACCAGGAACAACTGTAGTACGAATGCAGAGAAACGGGGCTTGTGAATGTAACAGACTGGACCAGGAGAATCTCACTCTATCTTTTCTTTCATGTGATCTTTTCAGATTTTCTTTTCTTTTTTTTACTATTCTGTGCTCATGTGTGTGTTTTATTGTGTTTGTGATGAAAATAAACATTTTTCAGTGTCATCAAGAACGAACCCTACCTCTTATAAATGCAAGGTCATGTTACTGTCAACAGATCATAGTGTGCATAAAGATTTGAAAACCACAGTGGACAGAGTGGTCAGACTCTTAAATGATTCCTGTGAGTGATGGACCTCTACAGAGTAGCAGATGTTTGTGCTCCTTCTGTCTGCTTTCTGCTTCAATGAATGAGTGAATGAATGCAGAGTACAGACGTGTCACCACCTTTAGCCATTTGCAGTCTATCTTTGTCTCTTATTTGGTTCTGTGCAAAATGGGCCTCTAACATTTACCTTTTATTAAACCCTGAAAAATGCCAGCATTTCATTTTTCTTTTGAAAACAAAGTTGGACAGAAGCTGTTCAGTATGCTGAAATGTCATGTTTTTTTGTTTATTTGTTTGTTGTTTTTTTAAGGATGTGCAAGTAGATGAAAATTTTTAAGCAAGTTACACACTGTTTGACTCTCTGAAGCGGCCTGATCTGTAAATCTATACACACAGTACTGATACATGATGTTGTGTGTGTAGTCATGTAAATTTGTCTCATTGCCACTGTGTGAGTCTGCAGTAAATTAAAGTAGCACAGTTCTGTGCATTTTTGTAGCTGAGAAAATGTGTTGTTTAAAACCTGGAACAATGTTGTAATAAAAATTAAGTGATATACGCAGTCTGACTTCTTTGACTATTTTATTAAACAACCATATTGCCATTCTTTTGGACAGCAACAGAATGACCTGAATCATAAAAGATCATTTTTGGGAAATGTATAGTTCGGATGTAGACGATCATACTATCTGGAACCATCTTAAGTTAATCATTTTCTCTCTGGTACAAAGCCTTGTAAAACTTGAATCTGCTGTTGATGATTTCTATATGGGATGTTGGTCTCAGAAATAAAAGGATACTCCATTAGTGATACATATTCTGAAACATTTGGATATGAAAGGAGTTACAAATCGTAGATGACAGAAAGAGCCCAGGCTCACTCTCTAGTGTAAAGTAAACAAAACCTGATTTCACTAAGTTTTTCATGAGTTGTGACAGCTGAACTCTTATATTTTGCCCAAAATTAATAATTTGGATACACTTCTGGTCAATTAACTTGGTCATAAAAAAATATCAACCAGAATAATCAGTCAGTTTTCGAACTCAGAATTGAATAATTACTCTTCAGGGCCATTAAAATGCATGCAAGAATATATATATTTTTTTATGATAATACAGTGAATAACCTGAAACACAATGTATTTTTTCTGTTCCAAATAATGATTTTATTAATGTCTCTCTTCATCATCCGAGCTGATCAAGTCTGCGGCCATTTCAAGGATGGAGACTGTGAGAAGATAGAGATCGGATTTAGTCATTTTTAAAGCCCGAATAATTTCCACACACACACCTATTGTAAGTATACCATATGCAGTATGCATAACTATAAAGGTAACTTTTATTTTTAAAAAAAGAAGTCAGATTCTGTCTTCAGTAAGCTGATAGTTAACTTTTAAATATAGACAATTAGTAAATGTCAAAAAACAGACTGAAGTCATTTTTAACTAAATGTATATTTTGGCTTTATAGGATACAAAAGCTAACAGCACAAATTTAGCTCAAATTTAGCACAAATAAAAGTGAAATACTTTCCCCTAAGATTGCCTAGATAAAGTCAGTCATTTTACACCTATGTGTTAGATCTGTCTGTTGTAATATGGGTCAACTGAAATACATTTAGTTCACACCTTTGTGTTTGTAGTAAGTGTGCGGGATGACTTTAAGGATCCAAATTAATTTGTCTTGTCAAACTTGCAATGACAATCTTAAATATTTTTTCCAATCTTTAACTTTTTAAAACCTGTTTTACACTCACCGTGTTATAAAAAGATTTGTGTAGAAACCCATGTGTAGACACAAGGTAATGGGCACCACTTTATTCCATCACGTTTTGAAAACGTGCTGAATAGATGGGAGGCTGGCCACATCCAACTCAGGGGGGATTTCTAGACCCAAAAGCATCAGCTGTGAGTTTGCAACTTAGCATATGAATTCTGAGATTAAAGGTCAGTGCAATGCAACAGTTGGTGTGAGAAAACATTCAACGGCAGAGGTGAGCATATGGTGCTGGAACAGATCCCCTGGGAAATCCTGCTATCACTGGGTACTTCTCAACTGCCTTTGACTGTGAGAGAACAATCACCTTCTGCCTTTGGAAAAGTAACAGTAACTGCTTATTTACGTACGTTCTTTTGTTCTATGCTTTGAAATTACATTTATCTGTTTTTGCTCTATGTAGGCAACTCCTCGGGACTATTGTGGCATCCTCTGTGTGTTTCTGGAGACATTTGTTATGCCTGATTGGAAAAGTACTGTGAGTTCTTTAGTTGAACTTGGGACATGAGTTTGTGTGTTTGGTTAGTTATATAAAAAAAGAGTACATTTTCCAATACAGTCCAGTGATGGTGTAATTCAATTCAATTCAATTCAACTTTATTTGTATAGCGCCAATTCATAACAAAGTCATCTCAAGGCTCTTCACTGACAATCAGTCAAGCAGTCTGATTGTCACACATTCATACATACATACTAGCCAATTAATAACAAATAGCCTATGTAAGGAAACCAACAGACTGCATTGAAAAAGTCTTCGATCAATCCCCTTCTGAGCAAGCTTCAGGCGACGGTGGGGAGAAACATGAACAACAACTGTGGATTTAATATCCCATTGGTTGTTTGCCTTTACAAACTTAGACCTTTAAAAAAAATCTGCCATCTTGCTGTGCTCCTGTTTGGCCTTTCATCATATTACTGACATGTCCCTGTAACAGCCCTCCTTTTAACCTGAGCTCCATCCATCTTTACATCTTTAAGTGTGTTGGGACAGTCCAGGAGAAACCTGGAGCATAGAATGAGCGCGCACCTTGGATTCCTGGCTAGCCCCTTTGACCATCCAAACCTTTTTTCCCCCCTTTACTGTCTTTCTAACTTCAGGGACATTGAGGCTCTGCTTTGATTGGTCATACAGTCATTTTAATGCGTTTCCTCCGACTTCACACCCTCCGCCTTCTCCTGTTGTTAATTGCCCTATTGTTCTGAGTCCAAGATCATCTGCAATTAGTTAATAATATGCGCTTCTGAACAAAATTAAAGTGGCGAAATAAGCTTTACGAGATACTAAGTTGCTTCACAGCAAGTTAAATCAAGCTGCTGATGCTTTTAAATCCGACCTTTATGAGAGGAATGCGGAGAAGAGCGGCCGCCGCTGGGTCTCAGCGGGCTGACGGCGGCTTCAGACAGGATCTAACAGGAATTTGTCAGCGGTCATTCAGACAGAGGTGCAAATGAAGACACTTTCGTGGTGGAGCGACTTTTTCATGGGCGCACACGAGCGCATCCTGGCGATGTGGTTGGTAGCCTACACGGGCAGCGCGCGGTTTTTGTCATAGAACAATTCTCAATGTTCTAAAAGTTTTTTTATCTTTTTAAACAGGCTATTATTAATAATTACGTATCTAACAAACGTAAAATATGATTTTCACAATAACTTGCAAACATTTTATCTTTTTTGAAAGGTAAAACTACTGATTCACACAAGTCAAAAGCATTTCACTTACATTATTTTATTAATCAGATTCAGACTACTTGCATTTCTACATCATTACAACATATATTGTTCTTTAAGAGACTAGACGGACAATAAACTATGGGAATTTATGAAATACAATAGAAATATTTATATTAGTCAGAAGCACTGACAAACGTATGTTCTAAAAAAAAGAGCTTTTCTCTTCATACAACATAACATTTACACAGTTCTGCAGAACAAGTGGGAGCGTCTTGTATTGGTCTTTTGTTGGGTTATTAAGTATTGAGAGGGATGTTTTTTCTTCATCTTCCAGGTGTGAAGAGAAGTCTCTACAGAGGACTCGCAGCTGGGGTGTCACTATAGGAAAAGGGGAGTCCTTTCAGGAGGTCCCAAAGCTAGAGAGGCCCGTGAGAGGAAGGGCCTCACTGATGAAATAAAGGAAAACTCCACCCATTTACACAACAATATCCATTGCTTGAGATATCCAAAGCATTTTTTTCTTCTTTATTTGAGGTGGTGGTGGTGATGGGGACGGGGGGGACGGGGGTGAACCATCTACTTTTACATCATACTCTGATTAACTGTAGTTCCCAGAATGCAGAGGAAAGGCTGTAAACTTGCATCTTATTGAAGGTATATAGAAGGTTCTGTCTTGGTCACTACTCACACAAAGTGATCTGCAGACCCATTTCAGTCAGTTTAACTTGGTCCCTGTATCTATTTATAGAGCAGGTTTTAAAATCACAAATAGTTGTGGGGAGTCCAGGGGTCCTCAAGATAATCAGTGCATGTGCAGTTTTTTTTTCTAATTGTGTTAAATGAGTCCAGAAATGCTTCAGCAACAAATGGTGCTCTTGAGTTGTACGGGGGAACTTTCTCTTCCAGTCACATGGAAGAAAATCCACAATTCCTGTTGTGTATTAACAAATACCCTACCAAGGTCTCCACATGGACTGAGGGTAGGTCAAGGTGGGCATGCTCAAAGCCTCCTTGTTCTCCATGACATCTGTTGAACTCTGGTTGTGCTCACTGTCGGTCTCATCTAGGTCAGAGCACAAGTCCTCACTGGACGTGGTTGAGGGGGCCGGGGAGAGAGCAGGTGCCTCGCCGCTGGACAGGCTCCGTCCTCCCAGAGAGGCCAGAGTTGTGCTTAGCGCCTCGCCACCTCCGAGCCAAGTGCCGCTGTTGTTGTGGGAAGTGTCTGTGATTAGGTCCATCAGCACGTCCTGGAGGTGGTCCTCATTCAGGGGCATACACTCCATTAGGTGGTTAAGAAGCTCAGCTGCCACCGTTGCATCTATGCCTGGAGAGCTGGACACGAATGTATGGACCTCATGCATGCACTGGATGTAGCCAGCCGCAAACCTCTCGTTGGCTTCTCGGTTGAGTGTGTCTGTCTCTGTGTAATGAGAGACAAAACAAATAATTAGACCTTAAAATGAACTACTGCATGATGTTTAAAATGCTACAGGTTGTAATGTGTTATTCTAGAGCAAAATGTTCTGTCTGTTCAATTGATTTAATTGATCCACACAGCATTATTGAGAACTTTGCTTATACTGAAGGTAAAAGCTTAAAATGCTTGTTTTAATGAGGATGTATCCTGTGACATCTGGCTGCTTCACTGGCCTGCTAGTGACAGGTTGAAAAAAAGGGCAGACCTTGGGTTTGGCTCTTCAGTATGTCTTCCACTTTTTTCACTGTCATTTCCAGTACCTCTGCATTCTCCATCTTGGAATGAAACTGTGGAAACAATTAAATCAGCTCACTCAGAACCACGATCTACATCTAGTGAAAAGCCGCCTGTGCGCTCAGTAAACTCACCTCTGTATCAGCCAGCAAAGTCCGCAGCTCCTGCAAACTCTCATTGATGCGGGCTCGCCTCTTCTTCTCCACCAGAGGTTTCCTGGTCTGCAGGGATGTAGAAAAGATCACAGCTATACGTCAGTGACAAGCAAGCTGTGCACGGTTGTGTGTCTTCGTGAGTGGTGTGTGCGTAAAGGAAAACATGTTAGCTGTAGCCTATATTAGGTAAAAGATGCTAAAATATTATGTATTGAACTTAAACATCAGGTTTCCATTCGAGTTAAACATCCCTGACTTTAAAATCTGCAGATACAGCGTGACAAGTGGATCAGTGTGTGTCCATTAACCCCTCATGGGTACCTTTCTGTCCCCTTTCTGAATCCCGTAGTAGGGTTCATCTTCTTCATTGCAAACACCGGTGCTGTTGGGCCGAGCTGAGGGGGCCATGTTGGTTGGATAGCCGCGTCTGTGGCTGCTCCCACTCCTGCTTTCGCCTCTTGTGTTGTCCGCAACGTGCAGCTGGCAGACGGAACCAGTTACAGGCAGAAAAAAAAAGAAATTGACAAACTCGCAGGCGAGGCTCCCTGCGTTTATTGTGCAATCCCAGTGAGTCCTGCTGCCGTGGGGCTGTAGTTAGTATTTATAGGGGCTTATTAACATGTGAATAGGGGCTGAGCTGCTCGCAATGGGGAACAACAGAGCGCACATGGCCGGAGCCAATGAGCGCACAGTCCCTTTGTCTGTGGTCAGCCACGGTCTGAGCCCCGAGGAGCTGGACGAGCTTTAATCAGACAATATGTTGGGTTTGGGCAACGACTGCACGTTTTTTTCTCCTTACTGATTCCAACGTCCAATCTGCGGCTGCACACAAGCATGTTCAATTTATCCAAAAAGTTTATATAAGTCAAGAAATGTGTCTGTAGGCTATTGGTTTAAATTAGAGCTCGCTATAGTCTACTTATGTTTTACATCAACAGCTTCAAATTGCAGCTAGTTTAAATTTTCAGAGCCTCTCAGCATTTTTAACAGACTCTACTGTTTTCCGCCCTACCCCTCCCTTTCTCTGCTTTCTTTTGTGTCCGAGCCTCAGCAGATTTCCCTGACTGTTTGGTGGATGTAACGCGATGCCTTCAGTTGGCAGCTGCTCCTGGCGGCCCCTCAGCCTTAACTGAATCAGCCGGGGGAATTAAGGGCCCTTCTCCAAAGAAAGCGACAGGTGTTGGTCTGCGCCTCGTTTGTTCTCCCCGTTGTTTGGTGACTTCTTATTTGAGAGCAACTTTGTTCTCACGTTGTCAGCTCTTCTGTGTGGGAGCTTATATACAGTTTATCACTTGCAGTATCCATGTTTGTCTGTGATGTGCGCGTGCATTAACATTAATATAACATATGAGGTTGTCATGTTTGGCCTGCGCACTTTTATTTATGTCCGATGCATTACTGAAAAGCTAGAGAGTGGGTTTTGCTTTTGCTTTTCCTCTGCGTAAAATGTCTATTTGTTTCGTCTAATGAGAGCCCTCAATCCTCTGCCCTGGTTATTATACATGTTCTGTACACATTATTATCATGCTAATCATTTCAACAATAGAACAGAACCATCTGCTTTAAAAAAAAAAAGAAGAAAAAGAAAAAAACAGCACAGCCTATCTGTGCAACCCAGCAGGTAAATAAAGTAGCCTAATGGATTTTCAGGTGCTCCGTCACGGACAGCATTTCCACAGGAATTTCCGCAAATACCACTAAAATATAGTGCCCCCACAAATAAAGGAAGTGCTGCAGACCTTTGAAGTGGAGGCTTTTTTGGCACCTCGCCACCCCAGATCACTGTTCGTTCCCGAGCTTTAATAGTGCGGACTGCGGAGAGAGCAGCTGTCCCGGTTCGCTTTTGTTGGAGAGCTCTGTTGAGGTACCAGGCATCCCCCTCTCTGTCTTTCTCCCCATTCTTCAGACCCGCTGCCTGCCTCCATGTGGCGGCCAATCATAACAGCAACAACCAGGAGAATGCATGAGACATGTGCACGTTTCAGCCTCTAAATAAAAACACTGATGAAAATAGACAGAAAAACGCTTTAAATGTTGTCAAAGCAAACAACAGTTTTAAATGTGAAAATCTGATGAAGCAGAGAAATGAACGACTGTAGCCTACATGTCACTCATGAACTTGTTCTTTTGAACCATGGCCTTACACATTCCAGTCAACTTGGCCATTTCTTTGTGTGCTACGTTTTTGTGTATTTCGTGAGTTTCCCCACAAATTAAACAATTTGTTGGCTCAGAGTAGCCTATAGGTTAGGTTAGATTCAGCTCTGTTTCTAAAACTGGTTGAAATGTCTTTCATACTCCTCAATGCATCAACTGATGGAAAAGTTGGTAAACCAAATTTTTTCTCTATAAAAAGTCATTCAATGACTGGGTCCATTTCTCATTGAGCTAAACTCCCAAATGATGTAATAGTGGGTCTTAGCATTAGCGAGACAGAATATTGCACCTTATTTCATCTGTTAGAGGTTATCAAATGTAAACAAGAGCCTATATGAAGGATACTTACTCTCACATGGCTTCAAAATGTAACAATTAAATATCAGGCAGCAACATGGTCATATTGAAGCTATTTTTGACATGTAGGGCCTAATGGTATCAAAGACCCAGGTGTATGTCACAAAATGACATTTTTTAAATTTAGTTTCAGCATGTGACATCCTGTTAGAGCTTTTACACAGTAGGCATGTTGTAAACAAAAACAGGTAATAATGATCACATTAAAGGGATAGTTTGGATTTTTTTTACATGAAGCTGTAGGATTTCCCCACCAGCATTTTAAGTCGATCAACACCGACCAGGTCCCGACTTTGTCCCGTGAGCTTTCACTCCGATTTTTCGGTATGCTATGAAAGAAATAGTACAGGCTAGTATCTGGGGTCACAAAAGTTTATGGTTTTACATTGATGTTGAAGAAAAACCACAAACTTATGTGTCCCCATACTAGCTGGAACCATTTAGCCTATTTCATACCAAGCTGGTTCAGGGGTGATATGGGGGGAGTGTCTGTCAATGTCAGTTTCTTCTTCATATGTCAAAATAACTACTGAGAGAGATGCATTTCTCTCTTTAGCAATTTGGGTTCTTATAGCTAAGGAATTGCTAACATATCTGAGTGTAGCTGATACTGATAGCCTATGGGAGCCTGACATATTACTAGTTGATACATTGGTTTGTTTTAGTCACCACAAACAATGAGATAGAAGAATCCAAGAAAGATGCAATGCGCTGCAGAATTGGTATTGTGTTAATATATGCAATATTTTTAATTAGTCATGGGCTTTATGTAATGTTAACGAAAGCTATTTAACAGGGATTTTACCTGTTGTATGTTAAAATGTCAGCTTTTGGCAAGTTCTTTTATTGGCTACCTGTAATTTTACAGTGGTGAAAAGGACTGAATATCAAAGTGCTATAGGTCTAAGTTATAAATGATTCCTTAAAGGGAATATATCATGCTTTTAAATCCTTTCTTTTCACATGTAAATCATTCATTTATGGTTTATATAAAGTAAAACTGCAATCCTTTGAAATCGTTGTTAGTATAGCTCCACACACCCCTTCTTAACCCCTGTTCTGAGGTGTTTCCTTACAGTAAGTGAGAGCAGTTCGATTTGATGCTGTCTCTTTAAATTTTAGCAGACATTTCACCCTTCCTGTTTACAGCATGTTTTTTTCTCGTTTCGACTCCGCCCCCTTAGCCTCTTAGCCGCTAACGATCGGCAGAAAATGTTTTTCCAAAATAACATGACCATATTTAGCGGAACCGCAGCAAATACAGCTACGTAATAGATAGAAAAACGTAATAGATAGCGGAGAAAACT
>JBBDHI010000009.1:4859136-4870806 GCA_037177115.1 Craterocephalus stercusmuscarum | reverse complement strand
CATACTAACAACAGAATAATCAATCCCCACAAAACTACTAGTCATCATTTCATTTCTTCAGTCATGACAAGCAAATAAGTTAATCTACTTATCAAAATCTGTCAAGCAGAATCTATACCTTTATTTATAAGTCTTTCCCTGGAATGAATCCTAAATTGAACAATTCCTCACAGCTGATCCTTACTGTTCGTTGATTTGCCATTCAAAGGGGTGGGAGGTTGCATATATCAAAATACTTTAGGTTAGACTGATTGCACTTCATCTGGTTAGAAGAAATGAATTGGACCTTTTTGTCTGTTGAACAGCTTTTATTTATAATTTTATTTTGTCACTGAAATGTTTTAGTTACTGGGAGAGTTGCTCCTTGACCGGCACAACTTCACCATCATGACAAAATACATCAGCAAGCCAGAGAATCTCAAACTAATGATGAATCTGCTACGGGACAAGAGCCGCAACATCCAGTTTGAGGCTTTCCATGTTTTTAAGGTAGGATATTTTTTATGTATATTACAATTGTAATAGAAAATGTTTGTGGCTGTTCAGAAAGCAGACTGTGAGTTTTGGAATAAAGAGTACGCGCACGACCAACCTCTTTGGATCCCAGCTCCCTCCCTCACCTATGATGACGTACACAAGCTCTGCCATCATATCAGAAATGAAATCTAATGCCTTTCTCCTCTTTTTAGCAACATTGAACATTGTCGCAAACTGCTAGCAGAGTGATTGTTAGCGTCCTGCTGTGAACATTAGACAGGAGCGTGCACAGTATTTATAGCACATCCAAAGAGTGATTGATGGTCCAATAGACAAATAAAACACGCAGTGACTGAAAAAATGATTGGTCATTGTTTTTTAAAGTCTCATTACTTTCACAGCTGATGTATAATAACAGTTATATTTTAATGATTTTAATGAATCATACCTTATGGGGCAGTGAACCCATTTACATTTAATATTGCCAAAAAAAAAAAAAAGAAACATCCTCAATGACACCTTTAAAGTGCTGTAAAAACTTTGAGTGTTGCCACTGAAATCTTGTACAACTGAGACTTGAAGCTTTTCTTTTAATTGAAATATGTTTGCTCAACTCATCATGTTCAGCAAGTTCATTATAAGATTTGACTTCAGGTAAAATCTATTTTAGAGAAATACTGTATGGTGCAGAATTGCTCATTTTACATAAACGTTTTCTTCTGTTTGATTAAAGTCATTCTCACTACTGATTCAAAGTACAGTTTTGACATGAACATCAAATAAAGAGAGCCGAGAAGGTGTGAGCACCTGCTGCCAAGCATGTAATGGATAAAAACTGATTTGTAATGCAGAAAGCAGCCCTAATGCACAGAAAAATCCAATACAAGAAAAAAAATTTAAAGAGTACATTGCAAATCAATTATTAGGTTTTTGCTGCTTCTTGTGATGAAACGGAACACTCGCTGCTTCGGCCTGATTAGATCATAAATAGATTAACACTGTAGCTGCACAATATATAGGACAATTAGCTGTTAGGGCAGTATCAACATGCAACATAAAAATCACAAGACTGCCTGGACCAGCTTAGTCTGATGGATGTGATCAGTCTGATTGAGGTGTTTCCTCTATGCATTCATACTCCGATAGACTCAGTAATCCATTTTAAAATGTTCCAGCTAAATTAGCTACTGTTTACTTCTCCACATACTTCTCCACATTTACTTAAAAAAATTGAGTCCAGATGGAATTGGTAAATATCAGAAGCAAGATAAAATTTGCAGTGGAAGCTAAAAGAGGGGCAGAGTGTTAGAAGAGCTTCATTATATCCATAACATAACTCATCTGGACTCTGGCCTTTCTTTTGTCTGTGTGTGGCTTGATGTTAGTACACACCATCAGAGAGCTCTTTTCTTTTATCTCGGCGAGGTTTCAAGCAAGCTGATTCTTGACATTTGCAATCATAAACCAACAAAGACATGCAAGTCCCATCTGTGCCCACAGATGGCAGTTTGGTGCACACTGATTATGAATCCAGTGCTGTTTTCACACCACAACTAGTGGGTTTAAGCAGGTTTTTTAAACATAAGTACATCTGCTTTTCTCTCCATTCCATTTCCCAAGGCATGAGTCTCAGAGATAAATATTGTAGGTCATTATTTTTAGCAGGACAGCGAATGTCATACACACATAGTGGGACAGGGGGTGAGCTGCCAGCTGTCATGCACATGGTAGAGTTGATTAACTCTTTACTTTCTGTCAGAAAGTTGATTGTTTAGTTTCAGAACCCCCACATTACTGGTGGTAAATATATGTTTCAATATTAACTCTATGTTCTTGTCCCCTTCATCCACTGCCAGGTGTTTGTTGCAAACCCCAACAAGACACAGCCCATTCTGGACATCCTGTTAAAGAACCAGACCAAACTCATCGAGTTTCTCAGCAAGTTCCAGAACGACAGAACAGAGGACGAACAGTTCAATGATGAAAAGACTTACCTGGTCAAACAGATCAGGGACCTTAAGAGGCCTGCACCACAGGAGGCCTGAGAGAGTGCAGATGTGAAGGAAGGGGCCACCAGGATCGGCTCTGGATAGCATCCAGACAATGTCTGCTTAATGGACCCATCAGCAGCTGCTGTTCTGGTATATGAACAAAAACTGAGGAACAAGTAAAAACAAACATACCCACGTAAACTCATCTGGAAGTGCCCCTAAGAACATTTCATTTTTTTCTTTTTTTCCAGTCTTTTTCCTTGAAAAGAAATGAGGAAATAGTAGTTGCTGCTGCTTTCTTGCACATTAAAACATTAAGGTGTTATATTGACATAAGTCTATCAAACATAGTGACAAAGATGTTGAGCATTTGAAGTATGGCAGACTTCCCCTTTGAAGCCCAGACAAGCATCTCACATTCAAGATACACACACACACACACACACTGCAAGAATGTCAACAAAATGTTGTGATGGAAATGGTACGAGCAAGTTGAACATTGGTGTGGTTGGTGCATGCCTTGATTTGTGACAGTTCCATGGCTGTACCAGGCGTCGGCCCCCTCAGTCTGGCACCCGCGTCCGGTGCTGCAGAAAATCCATGCACCATACAGCAACCGCTATTGTTTGCATCTATGCCTTCCTCCATCCAAAGGTGGTTCATTTCACAGAGGCGACGCTCTCAGATGCCATCATACAAACCCTTTAACCTCCTATGTGCTTTGTTATGAGACAGCACTTTAAGCACATTGATAAAGGAGGGAGGGATGAGAGTTATGGATTTGTTAAAGCCCAAGAGTTGGGTCTTTTTTTTTCCACCAATTATTATTTTCTCAGACAGGGTGAACATGTACATATGCCTTTTTTTGGTCTGAGTAGAATTTTTTTTTAACCTTGACATATGAATATATATTATATATATTACCTTAAACCACATGTTTTTGGTTATTTGTAATCAATTCCTTTCTAAACCATAAGAAAAGTGACATTGTTTTTGCATTTCATTTACTGCTGAAATGGTTACTGGTGGGTTTGTTTGTACATAACTTAAAGGGCCAGCTCACATTTAGCTAACCTGTAGATTATTAACAATGTGTACAGCGGAGGAATGTCATCGTAATGGCTCTGGATCTGTCAGTCCTCTTTGCTCTGCATCCAACAGTCTGAATATCTCTGTCGACCTAAAATTTGCAGAAAGGGAGAAAGGGGAATGGCAGAGTGTTAACTGAAACATTGAAGCATGTGTGTTTGTGCGCTTTGCGAGGTGCTGGGTGATTGAGATCACCTAACTAGAGTCCACACAATCTCACCACTATGGTTTTTGAGTTTGGTGTACCATGTGAGTCCATAAGTTTGCTTCAGATTGATACTGAGATGTTAAAAATATGGCATATCAGGCTTTTTACTACCCTCACCTTCCAAACGTGTGTTTGAAACTGTCTTCAGAGGGTTTATAATTCCAGTACAATGGTGAGTGCAAAGCATTGTGGGCGACAGAATGCTTTTGGTGTGTTAGATTTCTACATTTGCGGTGAACAGCATTCTTGATGTAGAATGACAGTTTGAAATAAATAAATAAAGCACCATATCATAGTTGATAACACTATTCCAAGAGCTCGCTGTCTCTCATGCACCTTGAATAAGCATGTTGCTGCACTGGTTGTGCATGGTGCTTTACTGGAGATGTACTGGAATTGTTCCCATCCCAATCCCTCCCAAAGTTTTCAGCAACATTGAAATAGCAAATTGAACTTTTGGCTTTGCTGCTGTATGCTGACTTTGATTCCACTTTCAGCGTAGAGCGTGTGGGTGCTTTCAGATGTGTCAAAGGCCTGGGCCCAACATTCAAATAAAGATTTAAAAAAAAAAAAAAACTTTGGAATAAACTGAAGCTGAAGTCATTTTCTTCCTGTGGATGAAAAATCAATCTGCAACTTGTGTATGTGAGGCACCAAAGTTCTTCAGGAACGATCGATTCGTCTCATTTGTAAATCTTAGACTTATTTGTGTTTTGTGAACATATATCGGTAATTTGGTACATGCTGGCCTTTTCTCGCCGTTTCCTTTGTTTGAGAATAACTTCTTAACCACTTTTGCAAAAACCACTTTGAATTTGGTACTGGTCATTGCTATATCACACTGAACAATGGTAGCTGAAGCATAACTAAAGATTGGATCTATGGATCAATTTTCAAAAGTCCCAGCAGTATATTTATTTAAAAGAATTATTCCTTACACCCAATCCTTGTTCTTGTCCTTAATTTGCAGAAACAAATTGCATATCTTCTTTAAGGGGCCAAAGATGATGTGGAGTCCAAATCCCACAACTACCACTTGATCCTTTAAAGGAAAATAGCACATTGCCTCACCAAAACAAAATGGTAGGGCCAATGTTAGGAACTGGGAATGAGAATATACTCACCTAGTTATAGTGTTTAACCTCACCTCCACGTAGCCAACTGGCTTTATTTTGTATGCCCGTTAACCACGGTAGCCTAATTTGTGTTTGAAGAGTAATTTGTACACATCCTCAGAAAGTACTTAGCAGGGTGCTTAGTGCTAGTAACTAGCAGGGCAGGAGCATAGGAACCTGTTTAATAAGGGCACAGCAGTAAAATGAAAGAAAGCTTAGGACGACGTGCTTGGTTTAAGGGCCTTATTCTAGGATATCGCTGCTGACCGTCATTTTTCCTGTAGTAATTTTAAAATTAATGCTGCCAATGTATTGTTTTGTATACCTGACAAATTTGGCAGCTCTCTGTCAATGTCTTTGAAACTTTCCATCATTTTACTGCTGTCAACCTTCTGACCCAACATTCAGTCAAATTAATGAGTAGATGTAGAGTCAGCATCTAGAAGTTGTCTATGGTTTTGCACTTTGGATATAAAGGTAAGTGACTTCATCCGGTTTTCATAGTTCATAGTTAAACTTTGGCAGACTTGTGGTAAATTGGCCCAAAGTCTGATGTTGACTCGTGTGACTTTTGTCTTGCATTTCTTCATGAATCAGCCATGGTGTCTCTTCAAGACAGCCAGAGTTTTGATGTCCAGTTGCAGTTGTATACTAAAAGAAACTCTAAACTGAGTCGAGTGATGTGTGGGTTTTCAGCCTAGACAGCCTCAGGAATATGAACTATGTCCTTTTTAAATGTACTTTTTAAGCCCTGAATCATAGTTTTTGCAGACACTAAAGAGCAATGGCTTGTCAAGATTAATTGGGGTAATTTTTGAGTAACTGTGGTTTTCTTTATTTTTATGTCAGCATTGACGATGTGTGTGAAACATAAAATCAGGGACTTAAATTCTAACTGACAGACCCGTAATAACGATGAAGCAGATCAATGTATAGCCCCCAGAGCCATATAAAAGACGCAGTATGTCTCTTTAAAGCTGAGTGGAGCTGCAGATGTCAGTATATGTGACCCACATAACAGTGTGTCACGGATACAGTGTAAATAAAATGTTACCATAGTTATCAATCATGATTTGTTTAAATGATTTGTTCCCGAAGTGTACGGACAAGCCTTGTTATTAAATAACTAACCGGTTGAGTCTTGAAAGCCGTATAATTTGCGGACTAGTCCTTTATGGATTGGGAGAGAGGGGGAAGCACACTTCCGGTTGATACAGACAAAAACAGAAGAGCAGCTCAGCGGTGGGAACAGAAAAGAGGGCGGCCCATCGACGAGTTCAGGCTAGTTGTTTGACAGGTCGTTAGCCATCGTTCACCAGAGACGAGGAGGTGAAGAGGACACCTGCGACAGGAGGACGAACCGGACACCGGAGCCATGGTGAAGATAACCTTCCAGTCTGTCGCGGGACAGAAAGTGGAAAAGGAGAATGAGAATGATGGCGACAAGACCGAAATTCTTATTCCCCATCCGATGGTGAGGGACAGCGTCGTTTTACTCTTTATTTTAGCTCGTTAACAGCGATTGTCATCGTTGTGTGTGATGATGCTTACGTAAGGTGAGGTCCAGGGCAGCGTGCATGCAGTGCACCTGCACGGTCATGAATAGCGCTGCATTTTTATTTATTTATTTAATTATTTATTTAATCTTTCTTTAGACAGCATCTACCACCATTTGACTGCAAGCAAAATCACCACTGTGTGGGTCTCCGCGCGCCTTCTCTCCTGCAGCTTAATGCAAGTTATTATAACGTGCAGATGCACGCTCCTTTGTTTGGGCTGCACGATAGATTACCAAGAATAAGCAATTTAACCGTCTAGCAAAGCATTTCTCTGCTTAAGTGTTATGACCTTTGTCAACTTTAACCCCCATTTGAGTGCTTATTTAAAGGAGCAACCCCCATCCTTAAGCAGAAGAAGTGGAATCTGGGGAAAGCATTGCTTTGGCTGACAAAATGGCAGATGGGCTGCTGTGGCTGGGAGCATGTAAGATGTGTACCTGCTGAAAAGCAGGAAGAGCAGTGGAATCTTCAACTTTGCTGTTGCAGCATCCTTGCATTGCCTTTTATTAATGATACATTGCAGAGCCACAGTGGAATATGGCCTAGACGAGAGTTGAGGAACAGAAAACGGATGTTACAGAAGTACACGGAGGCCTTTGCTTTGTCACTTCTACTGATCTAAATGTTTTGAACAGTCCCTCATGGTGTGACATGCTCTCAGCTGGTGTGAAAGAGCTTCTGTCTTTCTCAGTGGGATGAAAGAACACAAAGAACGTGCAGAAGTGTGTGTTCACACATGCACTGTCGCCTCCTTGTCCTTAAGCACCCTCTGTCTCCAAACGCTTCCACAGAGAGCAGCGTGATAAAACCTTTGCTTCAAGAGAAAACTAGATGCTGTCAAACAAAGCTGCCGCTTTCAAACCTTTTGTGTCGACTCCTTCTAAGAATAAAGCTCACACTGGATTGCCATGGTTTGTCTTTGAAGCTTTCTCACACTTGTTCTTTCTTTCCTTATAGCTCCAGCTAAGAATAGCTGCCTTTTGTTGTTTGGAGAGCAGGCTTTCTACAGAATAATTCCACCTGTCGTGATCCCTTAGCAGTGCATCCACAGCAAGCACACAGAAAACTTCTCTGTCTGTCATCAATGTTGTAAATGAAGGCGCACACTGAGCAACTACTATCTGTGTGTAGTGCCACTCTGCCCACACAGGTTGGGCGCGTGGCACCAGCAGATGGGCTGCGAGACTGGTAGGCGAGAGGAAAGATTACTCACAGTCTCAGTTGGGTTTTCATTACCAGGCTCTCCAGCATCCCTTCTTCCTGCCAGCATAAAATGCATATATTTGCTTTTATGTCAGATTCTATTTCAGCTCTCATTTAATTCATTTTTTTCCCAATTTCTTTTAGCAGTTTGTCATGGTGAGGATGAGTAAGCTGGATGGATGCTGCTGGGAAACGCTCCACTTTATGATTATTTGTAAATGTATTTTGTGTATTTCAAGGATGAGGAGGAGCTCGTTCTGCCACTGCGACCCAAGAAGTCTCCACTTAATGGCCTGTGCTGTCTGACATTTGGACTGGTTGTATTCATGGCTGGTTTGGTCCTGGCCTCCATCTATGTCTACCGCTACTACTTCATTCCTCATGTAAGAGCTCAGCTTTTATTTCACAATCTGAATCTTTAAAAAGCATCCCTTTTTTTCTTCTTTATTGAATCTGCTCAATGCTTATTTGTGTGCACACAGATCCCAGAGGAGAATCTGTTCCACTGCAGGGTGCTTTATGAGGACTCTGTGTATGCCCCGCTGCGTGGGCGCCAGGAGCTGGAGGAAAACGTTGGCATTTACCTGTCTGACAACTATGAGAAGATCACTGTGCCCGTGCCTCACTTTGGAGGCAGCGATCCGGCTGACATTATCCACGATTTCCACAGGGTGAAAACAAACGCAGCATCACACCATGTAGCGACTGGTTACAGTGGTTTTGAAATGGATGCTAATGTCATTCATTCTGCACTGTAATGCCATCAGGCTATTACAAAATATCAGATTATTTTAATATTTTGACAAAAGAAATCTCATTGGAAAGGATTACCTGTTCCAAACTAAGAAATGAACTTCCATATTTGAAATTCAGCACTTAGGAAGACCACAAAGCTGTTTTACCTTGATTTCTAGTTCTCCAAGCTTTCTGGTGGGGAGAAAAAAAAACGCATTTTGTTTTGTTGTCACCAATTTTTTGGTTCAGTTCTTTTGACTTTTCAGAAAAATGTTTAAGTCCCTCAACACTAACATGTGAATCATTTAAGCAGAAGGAGCCTAACTCAAGGTATGATCCAGCTTTGAAAACGCAACAACAAATCGTTTTAGATTTTATCTTCAGGCTTTATTCGCAGACTGTTGCAAAGACACATATTCTGTACAGATTTAGAAGTTGTATCTGAGCAAACTGCCCCCCGCAAAAATGGGCATGTTGGACGTAATCTCTTCTAAGTTCACTAACCTTTTAGCTGATCCGTCCTTTGTTTGCAAAGCCTCTTCAGAAATGGGTTCTGTTAACTTGTGACCATAAGGAAATCATTCTTAAGAACGGGAGATAAAGTGTTTACACACACCAAATCACACAAGAACGGGACTGAAAGTCACTGACAACAAATCTAAAGTAGGGTTGGATCCTCCTCCTCAGTCCTAAAAAAAAAAAAAAAAAAAAAAAAAAAAAAACAAGCCAACACTCATAAAAGAACTTGGGAAAGTCCATCAGGAAGACTTGAACTGCTCCTGAAGACAACTTATTCTTCAACATCTCTGAGACATAGTCTTAACTTCCAGGCTTGTAATAAATACAGTTTTTATTCATTTATGGTTGAAGATATTTTAATTGATCGCTGAAGCTCTTTGCTGTTTTCTGAACAACAGAAATAGAAAGAACTGAGGGAGGGCTCCATGGCTTCAGCTTGCATTGACAAATAAAACTGGTGCCCATTTTCTCTTTCAGGGACTAACTGCTTACCACGATATTGCTTTGGACAAATGCTATGTTATTGAGCTCAATACCACCATTGTCATGCCACCACGCAACCTCTGGGAACTTCTTATCAACGTTAAGGTAAAATGGCTGAAGTCTTTAATGACACTGTCTTCATGGGTACAGTTTATTCAGAAATCCTTGTGATGTAGCCTGATATGAGTAACCAGGAGAAGCTCCCAGCTCGTTTATAATCCTATCTTCTCCAGAAGGGAACGTACCTGCCTCAGACCTACATCATCCATGAAGAGATGGTGGTGACTGGCAAAGTGCACAACATGCGTCAGCTGGGTCCTTTCATCTACCGCCTGTGCAACGGGAAGGACACATACCGCCTGAACCGCCGCCTCACCCGCCGGCGTAAGTTAGCTTTAATTTCCACAGACTATGTCCAGTAGTAAGAGTAACATGGTTGACTAACCGCCCCCCTCCCCCTCCACACTCTGTTGTTTTTTTCATTGTTCATGTTGCAGGCATCAACAAGCGAGAGGCGAAGGACTGCCACCACATCCGCCACTTTGAGAATACATTTGTGGTGGAGACGGTTATCTGCGACGAAGCGTGAAACGTGCCCAGTGCTATCGCTCCAACCCAGAGGCACATCTTCAGTCACCAACCCCAGCCACTGTAGCACCTCCTGTGGATCTGATCATATCTGAGTTTCACTTTTTGTGTGGTTTGTTTTTTCAGTACCTGCTTGCGATGTTGTTGTTTTTTTTTCTCTCTGTAATGTTCCATAGTTGGTATTTACCCTGCAGGGTGATGCAATACTAAACTGTTGGTTCTATCGCAGGATTTTCCATGTAGCAATTCCTTAATAAAGGATTTCAAGACCTCTCCTCTTCCTCTTTGGGGATTTGTATGGTGGTTACTGTCTCTGTGTTGTTACGGTGACTGTGCTTTGTTTTTTTCCCGTGGCCCTGGAGGTTACACTGTGTTTCTTAGTTGTACTAACAGTCATCTGTGCAAAGCATGAGGTCCTGCTTATCTGGCTGAACCTAATCTAGATTTTTCAGTTTGTTTTTTCTTATGTTCTGTGCAATGTAAACATGTAACTGCTCTTGACTAGTTGACTTGCTTGCATCTCCTCTTGCCTGCCTTTTGCCTCCTGGCTCCTCTTCCTGCATTTCATTTAGTTAAAAGGCAGCATAATAAAGTCGCAGTTAACACGAGGCAGCATTGGGCCTCGGATTGCATTAAGTGATTTAAAAAATTTCATCATTGAACCATGTAAAGCTACTCATCTCTTGCTTTCATTTTGCATTTGCTTCTTTCTCACACTGCATACAGTATACCAGTCATTTTTTTTTCTTTGCATGTGTTTCTCTGAAGGAGAGAAGCATCACTCTTAAAATGTTTTATAAAAATGTTTAAAGCCTTAGTCCAGAGTCAGAGACTGGACTAAAGTCATTACATCTTAAGCGGAGCACATTATCTTACATGTTAGCTGAACGAGACCAACTTGGATATGTATATTTTGTCTGCCAATGAGATCTGTCTGTGAATAAAGTTCAGATGACTGAAACTGAATCAATAGCCTGTTTGTGTGTTATTTACACAGATTTAATAGATAACATATCAAGACATTTGGATGCAAACATATCTAGAGCAATCTGTCCTATAGAACAATGGCAATACTATATATACACACACAGTGTAATCATTCACACCCCCCAAGGTAGGGTTCAGTGTCTTTCCCAAGGTCACTTCGACATGCAGCACAGTGGAATCGAACCCCCGACCTCCTGAGTAGACGGCAGATCTATCCACTGAGCTACAGCCGCCCAGCTTGAAAGTGATGTGGAAAAATTAAGCTTTTTTACTTTGGTTTAAGCTTTTCTTTGCATTTTTAGAGATAATTTATTACTAAGAAGACAAAATTGAACTTATTTGGCATATCTTTTAACAAGGCATTGTTTTTTCCCCCTTTATTTCTGGTGGTATACTGTAGGCAAGGCAGGGTTATTTGTACAGCACATTTTCAGGTTCAAGACAAGTGCTTTACATAAAACATTAAAAGCAAGAAGAAATTACAATAAACATTAACACACACACACACACAAACAAAACCATTAAAAAGATCTAAAGCAAGAGTAAGTAAGAGCAAGTTAAAAGACCCAGTGCAGATTTCAGTCATAGATACATGAGAACAGAAATGTTTTTAACCTGGATTCAAAAGTTTCTGCATTTGGTTAGATTTTTATCTCTACTGGCAGTTTGTTCCACTTGTTTGCAGCATAACAGCTAAAAGCTGCTTCTCCATGTTT
>JBBDHI010000009.1:4695388-4705998 GCA_037177115.1 Craterocephalus stercusmuscarum | reverse complement strand
AACAGACTGAAAAATATGACCCAAAAAGAATAATAAGATTTATACACGGCACCAGAAGTGAATAAATTACATTTTTCGACACTCCGGACCGCTCGGAAAAGACGAAAACAGGTATTTAAGGGCTTAAAAAAGTGGATTTTGCATGATATGTTCCCTTTAAATGCAAGTCAGATTCAACTTTATTTTTCTTCTAAAGCGAACAGAAGCCATTTTGGAAGAAACGTGTGATTACATGTTCGTTTGTGGGGATGAAATCATTAGTGACAATCATTTTTTAAAAATGGCAGCTGTGCCGTTTTTCTCTAGTGGATCAAGAGTCACTCTGCTCAGAGTTCTGACGTAAACAAGCTCCATGTTATCACTAACCTGCTAATCCTTCTCAGGTCCTCGCCTTTCCTGTGTTTCACTGCCTGTTCCCCCGCCGCCCAGCTGCTGCTTGTCTCCAGCCTTTTGTAAATTTACACCGTATGCACGTGGACTTTTGGCTCAAAGTGTGTGATGTTTCCATGTTCCTTTACTCACAACCGCTCTTTCACCAGCCAAATCAATTCAAAGCGGTCGCAAAAGTAAAGAATTTGTATATGTGCTAAAAATTATTCAGTCTGTTAATAAAGCAGCTTTTAACGTGTAATACAGAAAAAAAAGTGAAGTGTAAAAGCCCTCGCTTCCACTTCTCAGCTGAAGTTTTTTTCTCTCTCTCCTCATGTGAAACATCATTTGATGCTTGATTATTTCACAAAAAGCTGTGATATCCTATTCTGTTCACAAACAGCAAAAGCCCTCCGGTGGATAGGAGTTTGCTGTGAAACTGCGATGTTTGTGCTCAGATAGTTCTGAACTCCACGGGACAGCAGGGTTGGTTTAAGCAAGCTTTGAATCTTTGTGCTTTTGCTGTTTCTTTTTATTCTTTTTTGAATGAAGGAAGAAACAACCCCTCCAAAAATGCAATGTGTGCATATAGAGACATTTACGTGGCACTTTATGAAGAACGATTTGTTCCATTTTCACTTTCTTTAGGTTTGAAGACATGTTGTTTTGAAGAAACAGATTTAGTGAGTAGCAACAGCGATTTGGGAAAAATCTTTTCTATAGTCCTCTTAACTTACCTCTTGTGTCCTTTTATTTGTATTTATTTATGTTTGGACTTTTAATCTCTCATATGTGAATAAAGGGTGCCAGCTGTAACCCAAATCAACGCAACCAACATCACCGACATCTCTACCCCCGTCAGATTAAATATGGTCTCTGTTTTCTTTTGCCAAGGTTTTATCAATAGCATGCAGTTTGCAGCAGGTCATTAGGCATCAAATTGACTCTTTCCTCACACTGAACCTCAGCCACACACTCAGACACTCAACACACACACACAGAAGGGGTGTTTCCTTGGTTCAGGCCAGTGACAGAAGGACTGAGGAGGCTGCACTCCCACATGCTGACAGACCTTTATTCGGCACAGCCACCCACCTCCAACACACACACACACACACAGATCTTATTTGTTGTGCAATAAACGGTGACCAAGATTACAAATGTGGTGTATGTGACAAACTGATTGTGTTAATCACTGCAGACTGTCAGTTCAGATTAATATACATTTCTATCAGATGAATTACTGTAATACTTGAAATCAGGAGCTCTTTGTTCCTTGGTTTGCTGGCTTTAATCAGGCTTTTGGAGTTTGGTTCACTTCGCTTACATCATGCACCTATGATGCTCCTTTGGTTGGTTATATAGAACAATACATGCAAAATGCAATAAATCCAATTTTACATACATAGCGATGTAGCTTAGCTGATCTACCAACAGCAGCCTTCAGGCATTCAATGTAAAACGTTTGTCACACAGACTTATGCTGTGTTCTCCATTTATATTGTTGTGCTGTGACTCCCTGGAGGAGAGATAATCCCTTACAGAAGAAAAGCTCAGACTTAAGGATCAAATGGATGATTTAAATAATCGGGGTTATCAAATACAGGATCTGAAACTTCTTTCACCAATAAACACATATATATCTACCATAAGTCCGCCAGGGATCCTGGTGCTCCAGGGCCAGTGTCCTGTAGGTTTTAGAAGTTTCCCTGCTGCTACACACTTGACTCAGGCTCAGGTCTGCTATTTATTCATTATGCTGCAGCAGAGAAACATCTAAAACCTGCAGGGCAGCCGCCCTGGAGGACCAGGACTGAGGATCTCTGCTCCGCACCGTGTGGCTTGTTGGGGAGACTTTGAGCATAAATCACTCAGTGAATGTTACCTTCAACTTTTATGTCAGTGTTTCACAACAGACATGCTGTTAACTGAAGAATGGTGAGCAGAAGTGCAGGCTTACAGCTGGGCTTTATTGCAACAGCAAAACAAATGATCACATATTCCAGTATTGATCTCTTATCCATCAGAGTTTTAATGATAAACGGAGAATTTATTTAGCAAACTTTCATGCAAATCTTATTCATTTCCTTATTATATCTTTGATCACTATGAGAAACAAATGAAGTAAACGGCATTTTCTTGCATGGCCATAGGTACATAAGTTCACTGCTCTCGAGGATCTCCATGACGATAACTATGATGGCAGTTACCTTGGCAACATGTCAAATATTCAAGTAGGAGTTAGGAGAGAAACCGAGGGATTAAAGATAGACTTTCTAAAATCTATTTTGAGTTATCATTCAGTGTGTATAAGTGGAAAGGTTTGATCATAAATGATCATAAAAAGTATCACAGAGATCACCATAGCAACAGACCAGCCTCTTGGAGCATTGGCTTTTGGGGTGGATTGTGTGATCCGACTGATGGAGGGGTGAGGCACGAGCAGCAGAAAGAGCAGCAGGAGACAGGAAGCGAATGTATGCGTGAGCAGAAAAGGAGGAAGAGAGGGATGGGGAGTATGAAGGGCGGGGGGGTGGGGGGGTCAATGGAGGGAAATACAGAAAGAGAGAGAGTTGGAGGGAAAATAGAGAAATGATGGCTGTAATCCGGATTAAATCAGTGGGTTTTGGACAATCCCAGGCTTGGGCCATCACATCTATGCCAACTCCCCCACCCATCCCAGCTTTCCCGTGCCAAGCTCCAAACCCAATCAGCTGCTCTGGCACATGCAGGGAGCCTCCATGACACACATGCCAGGCGAGGAACATCCCAGAAGCACTCAGTGGACAGAAAAGATTGTTTTAGCCATTTTAAATGTAGATGTGAATCATTACTGGAAATTTCCAAACCCACTGTGAATTCAATGTACAGTCAGAAATCTGAATTTGCCTAAACCTACGGAAAATCATCTTTAACTTAAAGTCTTAACTTCTGAGTCAAAATGAACAAGAATTCCTCAAAAAGTTCACCAAACAGAACATCTGCAGTTCCATGAGACATCTGCATGTGCTGAGGGAAAGTCATGCAATGTGACAGCCATCAGAGGATGCTCTGATTCTGCCGATCTGAGCGCGTGTTTTGGAAAGCCCAAACATTAACCTGACGAGCCAGATGCTTTGTAACACGGAACCATCTGGGGGTCTTTCATGGGAACAATTTTGGAAAGGGCAGACGCTTAAAAATATATTTAGGAGGTGATTGGATGAGCCATCTGTCCTTCACTTTCTGTCACATGCTAGCTTGAATGAATCAGATAACAGATAACTTCCAGGCTGTGTCCAATCTGCAGAATAAACTCAGTGTCCTACAGTATCTACTGGCAGTAATTGAATGACAAGTGGTTTGGAGAGAAATTCTATCTCCACCATCTCTGCTATCCAGAATGAATAGAATGAAGCCTCTCATTCTTGGACATCTCACACAGATGCCTGCTAGGTGATATAGTTTTCTCTAGTAATAAGCAGCCAGATAGTCTCTCTTTTTACACGTCGTGAAATGTGGATGTATCCTTTTCACACCACAGTGCTGTCTACCAAGTCCCTTGTTATAATTGGCAGTGAGAGTGGTGTGAATGCAGCATATTGCTGAGAGTAAAGTGCTTTTCCTGCAGCTTGGCTTCCCTGCTTAATTGAAGAATCTGCAAAAAGGATCTAGTGGGTTCGGTGAGGTGTGAATGCATCGTCACACTCTTTTCTGGCTGCTCATATGATCTGCTAAAATCATAGCCACTGTGACCATTTTTGGCAACATGCATGTATGCACGTGTGTGTCTGAGAAAGCACATTTATGTGTGTGTTCCTGCCCCCGAGATGTGTGTAAATATAGTAATCATGCTGCAAGTTTGCTTACGCACATGTTCGTATATTTGGATGACCATCTGGTCATAGTGCGCGCTCGTGTGTGAGAAGGCGGTGAATCAGATGGGTCTGTACAGTAATTCAGAGTTGGTGGAGGTAGCGCGCCCCTGGTGTAGCTGCACTCCTCATTTGCTATTCATGTTGAGTCAATCACACCGGCTCTGATGAAACAAAGTGGCTTAAGGCCCATTTATGCTTCCTGACGGACGAAAATGTGGATGTCCGTTCCAAGCGTCTTCATGCGTTGTTTGTGTTGCTACGGCAAACTTCCGCCAGGGGGCGATGCTGAGTTCACTGTTAACTCCGCGATATGGCGTTTATTTCAGACATCGGCTGGTAGCACTTATGCGCGGCTATAAAGTTGTTTCTAACAACCAACACTCCCTGAACACTTGTAGAGCCTTATTTCAAGCTTGTGCAACATCTTTTTGCCGTCTCCATTCTTCTTCTATAGTTTTCCTCTTCCCCTTATTTTCAGCTTCTTCTTCCCTGTTTTGTTTCTGCTCCACTATGCTCAACACTGACACCGCGGTTTCCGGTGGTATTACTCCGTCTTCTTCGTCGAGTGACGGATGCGCAAGGAGCCTGAAAACGCACCAAATACGCACGTAATTGACGCAGAAGACTAACGAAACTTTCCGTGGGTCTGCGTATCCGTCATCTGCGTCGAGCATAAATGGGCCTTTACACTCTCACCTTGTTCATTAGAGACCTTAGTTAAATGGATGGATGGAGAGATGGGAGCTGGGGTTTGGTGGGGGAATGGAGGAGAAATCAGTGCTTTTTATCTTCAAAGGGAAAGATGAACTGTGAAGGCTGGATGAGTAAAAACAAAAAGGGTAAACATGGTGTTGTGATGAGGAGTAGTTTCATCAGAACACCAGCAGACAAACAAGATGAGCAGCCAAACAAAATGAGAGTGTCGTCTTTATGATGCCTGCACAGATACGCTGTAAGTCATGTGTAATAAAAGCAGACTGTCTAAATAAAGCTTGCAGCCACAAGCGCACACAAATAGACCCAACTGAGAAAACTTCAAAAGCTGCAGCTTAGCTTTGAGACAAATAAAGATCAAAGATGGCTATTTGTTTTTTTATTTCTGACCTCATATTACTTTATTTCTTTCTCTTGCATTTTCATGCCTGTGAACAAAGTCAGTTCAGTTTCTTTATCATTAAACCAAAGACTTGCTGTGTTTTCTCAGCATTTTGAGCATGTGTTCTCTTCACGACAATTCAGCTTGGAGAGTCTAAACCCCACTAATGTTTAAATATTTTAAAGATCTACATGAACAGAACTGAATTAACCCTAAATGAGGAAGACAGTATGTTTACACAGTATAGCGCAGCTAGACGGAGAGACACTTGTTAAACTTTTAGGACAGGGTTTCAAACATTTTATCAGTGGGAGCAGCTCATCAACAGGCTGACATCAGTCTTAAACCGGAGCATGGTGGTTGTGGCATCATGGTACAGGACTGAAATTAAACGGGACAAATACTTTATTAATCCTCTGAGGGAAATTATATTACAGAACAACAGTGGAGGGATTGAGCACATGTTTTTCTCCCTGAATGGCCTTAAAATATCTGTAAAGACTCCTTACTGTCCAAATGAAGTCCTAAAGGATTTATACAAGGTGGTTGGTAAAAGGACTCCTGATCTGAACCCCGGTTGGGGCTTTTTTCTGTGGGGTCTATGTTCTCCCAGTGCATGCACACATTACTTCTCTCTGGGTACATAAAACTGAGGGACTAGATAAATGTGGACATGTGGGTGCAACATTGTTTACATGCACTCCTGCTATTTCATCCATGCATTATTCATCACCTAAGACTAATCCCGACTAGGTTGTACAGTTTTGTATTGCTGGGAGAAAATGATGAACTTCACAGGTTCAATGAGAGACTAATCAGAATAATAAGCATGCATTTGGGCGTGTTTTAGGGTCGAACACCTAAAAAACATATTTTACCAACAGGAAAAGCTTATCATTGGGCCGTCTTAATAATTCATAATCATGATAAAAGACAGTGACACACTTTCTGACTTTGCATGCGGCTCATGCCATTAAGTATGGAAAATCAACATGCACAGATGTAGAATGTGAGATAAAACATTTTTGTGACTACAGCCTGATGGCAGATTCTCATTGCTTTGATGTAAAATCTAAACAAAAGGCTGACGAGACTCTGCTCTCTGCTGCGTTAAATGACGAGCAGAACACCCAGCATCTGATCGCTCTGATCGTTTCACAGTCATGAGCAAAACTTAGCTTTTTGCAAGAGGATTTTCACTTTGCTGTTCTCAAGTGAAAAGAAAGTAATGGCTGCCTGGAAGGCTGGAAACCTGCCTTAGCAGTCTAAAAAAGCTATGAACTAATGAGCCCTTTCGCCATTAATGTAAAATAAATGGAAGGCTCCCAGTCATTTGAACCATTTTCTTTTGCTTTTATAGGAATCACTCTTGGATATCTCACTTAATCTGTGACTGCTATAAAAAGAGGATGTACTTTATAAATGAAGCTGACTCTATAGATGGGCATCCTTGGTGGCTTGTTTTCTGAGCCGGGATGCTCTCCTGTGTTTGTGTGGGAGGTAATGTTCAGGTTAAACTCACCTCCCAGTATCATGCTAACACTGACCTGCTCTGTCCTGCAGTGAGGTGCTAACACTAAACCAATAAGCGTTGATGAGTCACCCTGCCACAGACACAGCTTCTCCCCAAGGGCCTGTGAGGTAAAACCTGCCTGAACTATAACCCCTTCACCTGCTTTAATCTCACTTTCTTTACCTGTTCAACTCCCCGCTGACCTGCATCCTCACTTTCTTTTTGTTTTTTTCCACCAACCAGTGCTTCACTTCATTTCTGTCTTAACAGATGCAAACACTGACGCAAAGCATGCCATCAAAGGACAGCTAAAGGATGACAGTTTATCTGCTAATGTAACATCTGACCAACACCCACACTTACATTAGGAGCTCTAATCCATCGGCATGCAAACTCTAAATCAACTCTTGACCACAGCATATGTGAAGTTTGAGGATGAAGAGAAGCTGAATAAGCTGCAGAGATACGCAGGAAAGATGGAGAGGAAGTACATATAAGGTGTCCATTAAATAAATAAAGTTATGTAGTTGCATAATTATGTGCATTTGCTTTCTTTTTCTCTCCCACCTAAAGCTTTTTTTCTCCAGCTGAAAAAGAAAGCTACTGGGCAGCTCTTTCCTGCTCCCAGGCCTCATTCCTGGATCTTTGTATCTTTTCTATCACAGATTTAGTGGACCAGCCCCACAATGAATACTGGAATCTGTAAGACGTCTTAAATATTTAATTCATCTTTGATATTACTAATACTGTATGTTGCCACATGAGGTACATAATGAAGGTTTTATCAGCAGGTGGGTGCTGTACAGTAGTTTCGAGTCTGAGATAGAGCAGTGAGGATGTGCTTATACCTCCCATTAGTGATTCATAATCTCCCAATGGAACATGTGAGGTCATCTTAATAACTGCCTTCTTATGGCAGAGCTGAGAGGGCACCGACGTTACAGCTGGCAGCGTCTCAAGGGTCATTACATATGGATGGAGGAAGTGTGCGAGCAAAGACGAGGAGGGAAAGAGTGAATAGATCTTGGAGATCTTGCTTGGCCGTGTGTGAGAGAGTCTTTTTAACAATCTCTTCGGGGAATCTGTCACAAGCAAGGCCACATGACGGCCTCTTTCTTCTCTTCTGCAAAGTGGCAAACATTTGCTAGGTTGCTAGATAAACCTAAAGTCTGCACAAACAACATCAACCATCGTAGCCATGAGAGGTTGTTAGTGCTACACAGGGTTTTTAAAGGTCGTGTGATGTTGGAGCTGTAACCTGTGAGCCACATCTAAACACAGCTCGCTGATGAATATTGACTTTGGCTTGGTATATGCATCCTGCTGTGCAAAAATAGCGCATATTTGTTCTATTTTTGGCACTCTATTAACTGCTCCAAATGAGCTAAAGCTGCAATGACTATTTTAAATGCACACCAGGTGCCTCTGAACTGTTTGGAAGCTTCAATACGCATCAAACAGAAAGCTTGTCAGATCATGTAACACCATCTAAAACCCCCAAGTGACAGAGCCGTTGGACAGGCTTGCATCAGACATTTTTGCAAGTGCGATGCAAAAAATGCTCCAAATCCTAAAAAAGCAGTAAAACTTTTCAACCTGCGTCCTTCTGTTTTTAGACAAGTACTCAAGGATCACATGTTTACTATTCTCATCATGCTCTGCGTTGACTTACACAGACGGTGTTTTTGCAGCTTTGAACTAAATTAGGGAACAAATCATGTGTTTGCTGGTGAAGTCCACCAGGAAGAAAACGATCTGTCACATATAAGCAGTGTCACGAAGAAACCTTGTCGTAATGGGATGTAAAGAGAAATTAGATAAATGCAACATTTCTTTTCTGCTTTGGGTGCAGGTTTAGCTTTTAATATTCAAAAGGACTGAAACATGAGGACTATCTTTAAAACTAAAAGTGAAATGCAGTCATGGGGGTGAGGGGGAGTTCTAACGATCCAGTTCATGACAGCTTCTACTAAGTAGTGACATTGATTGTTAAGAGTCTCAATAAGATTCATCGAATCGTGCTGTGTTTAACCACTGGCTTTCTCTCTCACAGAAAGCTAATGTGAGAATAAATATTTGAGCTGCTAAAACTATCAAGGTTTATTTTAACTGGCAGAAAAAAGTCAATAAGGTACTTACAGCTTTAATCACGTGCTTAACATTTAAGTCACTACGACCCATGAGCCCATTTGTACTGAAAACAGAGAGGAGTAAAGACAGTTTCATTAAGTGCCCTGCCTTTTATCACGCTCCACTTTCTACTTCATTATTGGAGATCAATATGAGGGAGTAGGAGGAGAGATTTGCATTTTTAGCAGCCCCGATCTGACCAATGGTAGCTCGAAAATGAGGATGTGCCCTATGGGAGTGAGCCCCCAGAGGCAGCATGACTGATGTGTTGATAGTAGTTTGGCAGAGAGTTCTTCATCACAGTTTTTCCTCACAAGCTGCGTGTACCAGTGGGTTCAGCAGTGCCACAGCACATGAGCCAGTCCATCACCTTGCCCACTGCTTGTAATAGCAGCAATATATCACTGCTGGCAGGTTAATACACAAACACGCACGGAGGCAGGCAGGCCTGCCATCTATCCATGCACATGTGATATGTCCACCAAGTACACCAGAGTTCACATTTTATAGCCTACACAGTCTGAGTGTGTCTGCGCATGCATGCACACACACACACACACACACACAGAAACTCTGACCGAAGAAGGGAATCTCTAGAGCCCTCTGTAATCGTACACAAACGAGTTACATTCCCCGTGATTTTCTTGAGAGTCATGTATGACAAATGAGTCAGACATGCAGGCTGGTGCTTTGGTGGGCTCATGAGAGCACAAAGCCGCATCGCCTTGGGGACAGCAACCTGTCCGGGACGGCACCTACATCAACCAATGAGACGCATGGAAGCAGCAGCGGCAGGACCAATGGCTTTCAGGACTGAGGGAGTATTAGTGTGGCTCAGATTAGAAGGTTTAGGGCTGCAGACAAGCCAGATGCAGAGAAGGTGCGTTACGGCGGAAATGTCCAGCCTGTTACTCAGAGCTAAAGCTTAAAAAAGGTTGACTAAATTGTATTAATGATTTAATAATACTAAGTTCAATGAAGTTAGAAAGAGCCAGAGAAGGAAAGCAGGTAATCAATCAACACACTGACGGCACTGAGACTGAAGGGCCGTTTATGTTCCAGCATGAAGGTCTGGACCAATTAGATGGAAGGTTAAGAAGCTGTCAAAGTTTTTTACAGTCCATCTCTTGAAAGATGTGAATGTCCTGTTGTTTTAGAACTAATCCCTCCAAAAAGTTCTTGATGTATTAAATTCAAAACCACACATGTTGATCCCATGGTGATTATCCAATGTTACAAACATGGACTAATGAATTTTAGAGAAAACTATTCTTTGTTTTTATTGTATTTTTATTGATTTTTCTGATTTATTTTCTGCACCATAAGTAATCAGAAAGACTACGATTTAAATTGTAATGAAATCTGTTTCGTTGTGTATCACATGGAGATGAACTCACTAATGAGGCTGACATCAGTCACAGTCTTATTTTTCTCAGTCCAAGAAAACAGAAAAGCAGTTTGTGCTGTAATGGCAACATACATGCTCACATGTTGGCCACATCATGACTTGAAATTAGCTACACTTTCCATTTGGACACTATTTTTACTAGGGGTGGTAAAAAAACTAGTTTTTAATCAGAATCGAGATTCTTGTTCATCAAGATTCAGAATCGTTTCAAAATTTCCAAGAATCGATTTTTAAAAG
>JBBDHI010000009.1:4626947-4638901 GCA_037177115.1 Craterocephalus stercusmuscarum | reverse complement strand
GGGAATCCTACATTCAGCCGGCTTCCAGAGGGATGGACGGGGCATTTTTAGAAAACCTGCATTTCTCAGCCACCAGGCTGGACGGTGCTGATGTGCACTCCAACAACACAAGACCAAGAAGTGAACAGGAATGGCTGAATGTCATGATTAAGCCCCTGAAGGGTCCTAAGTGTGTGCGACAGAAGAAGGATCAGTCTGAACATGGGTTCATCAGTAAATAATGTCTGGCCAGCATCTCGATCAATTTCACAGCGTGCGGACCCCCTGATGGGCGCATGTGGGCGTCCTGCTGTCTTCTAAGGGTAGACAGATTTCTAATCTGCTGCAGACAGCAGCAGGTGGGGTCTGCACGCTGTGTGTGTGTGCATCAGTGTGTTTGTTAACTGTCATCATTTAGCCCCCTTATTGACTGTCTGCGGGGTTTTAGCATATTAACACCTGTTCATGTCGTCATACTTCTACACACCATGAAGAGAAGAACAGTTACACCACAGATCTGACATCACTCAGAAAGCTTCTCCAAAGGCAACTGAAATGCAAATTCTAGGTCTTTATCTAACACCGGACCACTGGTGAAGTCTCCAGTTAGACTTCAGCCTAAACTGAGTGATTTCTGCTGCAGGACACCCTTGAGGAAGTTCCACTAATGAGACGGAGAACATTTATGGGATTTACGTCCTAAAACACCCAGCCTTCAGCTTATATGTGCATTCATGTGGGCTCTCATATGCACTGCCTTATGAAAGCCTGTGTGTGTGTGTGTGTGTGTGTGTGTGTGTGTGTGTGTGTGTGTGTGTGTGTGTGTGTGTGTGGGCCCCCTTGGACATGTGCTTGGGAAGCATTGTGTGTGTCCTGTATCGTGGGGAAGGGGGTCATTGTTATTGGGGGGGAGTTTGAGTGTGGGATGTGGTACAGTGAACTGCACCCCATCAGCCCCCACCCCCCACACACACCAGCACACACACACACCACCCACCTGCTTCCCCTCCACCCCCATATGGCAGAAGGCAGCAGTAGTAATCATGGAAGTGGAGCAACAGGCCCTGAGCCTCACTAATCCTCAGCCACACTCCGACACGTGCCGCACTGATGCATACACCCACCCAATGCACACACACACACACACACACACATACACACACACACACACAGCTAATGAAAATGCAGTCTAGATAGGGTCCATGCATATACACAACATCATGTGCACACAGGGCATCTAACAAACACAATCAGACATGTTTAAGTTAAACTTGCATCATTAGCATCAAGCTACCACCTCCTCTATCTGCTGACCGTCAATTAAAGTAAAATCCACCAAAACAACAACACAAAGACTGCTTTTTTTGATCAGGAAAGAGCACCTTGCACTAATACACACACACACGTACACAAGCCCAGTCACACGCACTCGCTGCAACACGCACACACAAAACCTTCTAACTGTGACGCACATGGGACGAAGCCACAATGGCTCTCTTATTGTTAATTGGCCGTTTAATCCAGAGGAATGCGTGTGATTAGTACACGCCGGTGGGTCAGGGTCTTGCTCAACACTCTTGGTCACAATGGGCACGCTGTAACAGAGATCTGCGAGGGAGCGCACACACCAATGTGCGCGTGGGGGACAAAGATGTGCACATAAACACTTTAGGCGTGGAGGTAGTGCAAACTAATGTACAGTCCAGCATCAATGCATGCAAACCAAATGTAAAGCTAATGGCTTCTTTATGAGGTGAAGTTCATGGCTCTTTGTGGGATGAGACTTATTTAGAATGAATTGAGTGAATCAGATGAAAAAAAACTACTAAATTGATACCAAACACACCTTTAAAGCCAACAAAGCCAAAGAGGTAAAAACCCTGCACACACCGCTGGTTGCTGCCCACCCTGCTAACCCAACGCTAATTTATAGCCAGGGTTTTTAGAGCCCAGCTTTCACTGAACTTACAAAGGATTCCTAGTTTACCTTGAGTTTGAGTCTTTTTTTAAATAAAGGGATGATGCATTCTGATAAACATATAAAATGTAAATATGTAAGACTGCAGCTAATTTCCATGATTTAGCAGGTCAACACAATAAATTAGTTACAGGAGTCCACACTAATGACTATAATAATAAGCAAAAGGAGAAGATAAAGGATGTAAAAAAATATCAGACCATAAGGAGTTCCCCACTGACTAAGAATTAAGATGTTTAGGTGTAATCCAGGACAATCACAGGTGATCAAGTCAATGATCAAGGTGATTTCCTCAAAAGTGAAATTAAATCTTTCCAAAAGCCCAAAAGGAGCTTCCTTGATCTGTGCAGAGGTCAAGCCGTAGGTGATGAGCGGTGAGCGCTGCAGCGGCCTGCTAGCATCACACAGGGAGGGGGGAGGGGGGTGGGAGAAGCTATTACTGTCCCCAGTGTGGGAAAAACATTTAACAAAAAAGGTTCTGAGGACAGTCAGACTGGTCGCAGGTAGACAGGTAAGGTGTATGTGTCTGTGTGTGAGTCTTTGTGTGTGTGTTCTGTAGGAGGTCCAGCCAGGCTGCATCACTGCTGACACACTGCTGCTGGTAAATCCAGCTTAGTGTGTCTAAAACAGGCCTACGAAATCTGCCACAGGGCACCTAATGCTAGGGCTGCTGTCACCCTCAATCACTCACACACACCTAATCCCTACGCTGTGACCCAACACAGACACACACACACACACACGCACATGGCCTGGCTCCTCAGTGCAGGGACCCATTCTGCTTGGCAGGCCAGTCCCAGTACCAGGAGACACCAGGCACAGGGTCAACATTTCATGCGGAGGGGTTTCAGAGGAGGGGGGTCCACGGGGGAAAGAGGGTGGTGTGAGGAGTGTGGGGAGTTCAGGCAAGGAGCAGGGCAGCAGGTGGAGGTAGTGGTGGAGGTGAGGCGCAGGCGAGCAGAGAGCCCAGGACCTGGGGAAGTTTTAGCTTCAGTAAAGGCTGAATGCTGGGCAAGGGCAGCAGCGCAGGCAGGCAGGGTGCAGAGAGAGAACGTTAAAGCAGCTGCAGATGCAGCAGAGGCAGCCGGAAATGAACATTTCTCTCTTTTATTCATGGATGAATATATTCAGATGTTGTTGCTGCTTTTAAATCAAGGCTTGCAGCAGAGCTGCTGCGATGGTCCACAGTGTAAATGAATGCAGCCGGCCATATAATCCTCAAAACAGTCAAATTCAGACATTTACTGGGAAACCAAATGGTTATATTCCTACATCTGCATTTTTAAACGGGGACCTTTGCATCTTGCATTATGTCAAGGCTTTAGAAATATTACATACCACATTTCCTATGAAAAGGTCTCAAATCTGATTGTGCACATCTAACAGAAGCACTAATAAGGAGCTGGCAGGTGGCCGGCGGCACCACAGTGTCACCACCAACATATGTAGCTTAAATGCAAAGTAATTACAAGGAGAGAAGTTTGCATCAGTTCACCTGAACGCAGAGGTGCTCAGTTAAAAATGACTGAACATGATTTTTATAAGACTGGATTGCTTATTATTATCCTGCTTATTATTTACCACAAAAAGTCATTTGTCTCTAATGCAAATTTTCAAAACTAATTTCCTTTCCTCTGTTTAATCTTGACATGCGTGTCTGTAAGTAGCTTCCTCCTTCTGGGTGACCGGGGCTCATTGTTTTAATGAATCCTGAGTGGATTGTTATCTGTTACATGCATGCTTTTTCCTGTTGTGTCTGCTGTGAAAAGCTCTAAGAACTACATTTATAAAAAAAATTAACTACTTGACTTGTCCAGTGTGGATATTTATTGACAGTGACCTCCAGTTTGTCCCTGAGGTTTGATGTGATGTGGATTTATGTTTCTTGCAGAACTAACTGGACGCCACTGACTTTGTGTTTTTCAGGTTCCTGTGGTGCTGTGAGGATGAAGCCAGACGTGGCGCTTGCCAGCCGATACACAACCCAAGTCTTTTACCATTTAAACATGAGAACTGTGTGTCTGAAATTATCATTTATCCTTTTTGGTTTTATCTACTGTAACAAGGTAGGTCGCATTGTTTCTTTTATGCACATTGTGTATGGATCTTAAAAGATAAACAGAGTCCACCCGGCCATAAGGTAAGTGGAGAATAGGCACTAAAAGGAATTAAAAGGTCTCTCGGCTTTCTCTTCCACTTGTAGCTTTAATGAGACTAGAAGGGCTTTTTGCTGTTAACTGATACGAGCTTCAGTCTAAATCCTGACTGAGTAGGCAAACAAAATAAGGACTCAACCTTTAAACACCTCTCCACACTCCTAAGTTCAAATACAACTTGTTCAATTCTTACTTTCTTTTCAAATACATTTTTAAAATCTGTAAGAAATTCAAACATGAAACTGGCAGAATTACAACATGTATCTGTTCTTTGGTTCCCACAAGGAATGCACATGTGCAAAGAAATGAAAGGGGAACTGAATGTGGCGCAGCTGAATGTTGTTGGATCTCTAATGAACTATGTAATCATGTAACTTCTGTATGATGATGCTACAACATTCAAGCTTTAATAAAAAAAAAGTGTGCAATCGTTGCTGTTGTGTATGTTTCATTTTCCCGATGCTATTTGGTAAATGTTATGTGGAGGACAGAGGAAACTTTGATGACAGATTTTTACATCAAAATAAGTGACGCACATACACGCACAGAAAGATTCAGATTTGTAAATGTGTACAAGTCAAAATAAGAGAAAACTGACAGACTTGCATGAGCTGAGGCAGGCAGGATGCTGCCATCTAGTGGTTACATGAGGTATGTCTGCACATCCTGCAGTACACTTTTATATTGGTCAATTCTTTTTAAGTCAATGCTGCATTTTTTCCCAGATAAAATAACTCAAAACCTGCATATCCATCATGTTTTCAGCATTTTTCCTCCGTCACATATTCTAATCTACCTATTTCTAAATCCTGGAGTGAGTTATTGTCTGCCTGCTTATCTGTCCGGGTCTAAATTCACAGATCCAACAAAGTGTGAGCAGTGTGACCTGAAACCAGATCAGATCTGGTGCTGCCATCTGCTGATCAACAAAGGGAACTGATCAGGATGTTTCACACTATTTTGGAGAAAATCTTTAGAGCAACACAGGACACTGTTCAGATTTCTTTCTTTTTATTATGACTGTTGTTGTAAAAGGGGAGACAGAGAGTTGTTGGCGGACATTTTCCATGTGATGTAAGAAGGGTAAAAACATACAGTATCAAACAAACTGTATGACTAATGTTCTGTGATCAACCAACATTTACTCAGTCATGGAAATTTGTTGCAAAGTATGATGGCGTCATGTGTCACTTAAAGCATCGTCTTTGTTTACTGAAGATGGTTTAATATACAACATCAGAGGCCAATAAAGATGTATGTAAATCCCTAGGAATCCCACCTGCTTTGATCCTTAAGATATGTTAAGGTGTAGATATGTTTTCCTGAACAACCGGATGAAGAACGGTGTATTTGTGCTCAGACTGCAGGCAACAGTGTGGTTAAACCGGGTCGAATCAAACCCACTCAACATGAGATGCTGTGATGAACTGCTGAGCGCCATTTGTGAGCGAGTCCCTACTCTCTTTCTGCGATGGCCACCAGGTGGGTTTCAATCTCAGCCTCTGACAGCGTCCTGCAGCACAGACAAGACACAAGGAGGGAAAGATTGACACTGAATCAAATCCACAGGGGCCGAAGTCCATCACATAAATGCTCTGTTCAAAAACACAAATTCAACTGAGAATGAGAAGTTGTATCAGCAACAAAAAAGCCCCAAGCACACAGTATGAGGACAGTAAATCAGTGTACACTGAGTTAAAGCCTAAACGGGAAGATCAAATCTAAACTACAACAATGAATAAATAAAACACCAAATAAAGTCAAATTTCTATCTGGATCTAAAGTATTGCTCTTATAAAATACTCTAATATTCTGAATGAAGTTACCTGAACTTAGGTTTGTCTTTGGTCACTACGCCAACCTCCAGCTCAGTGGCCTTGAAGTCCAACGACAGGACCGAGGACAGACAGGAAATAGCCAGCTGGAAGGACAGAGGAGCTGATGAGGAGGCATAAAGTTCAATGTGATCCACTAGAAGCTGTTTGAGCCTGGGCTGCTGTTAGCATGTTAGCATGCTGAGGCTTTGCCACACTACTAAGAGACTTTGGTGGTTTTGGTGGTTAACAGTGTGTTTATTTAAATCTCATTTAGTGGTGAAACTTGAGGCAGATGAAACTAATGAGGCAAAGATCTTAAGGTCATCCAGATAATTGAGACTCAAGCTGCTTTGATCAGGATTTGGATTGATTTCAAGCCTTTAATTTATTATGCAACATTATACAAGAACTTTGTTTTTCTTTGCAATATTGGATGTTGAGTCTTAGTAAATAATTCAGTTTATTTAATAAATGTTGAAAGTGAAACATTTATTAAATCTAAAATATGAGCTCATCTTCAATTTGATGGCAGCAACATCTCCAAAATCAAAGCTGGGATGAGCCAATAAAAGGCTGAAAGTAAGCAGTGCTAAATCTAATTAGCTGTAGAAAGAGACGCACTCCTACAGTTAAGTGTTGATAATTTGGAAAATCGAAGTCCTAAATGAAAATCAATACGATTCACTCAAGCCACTATTCGATTCGATTCTCAATTTTACGTTCTCGATTTCCATATCTTACGATTATTTTCCAACAAAATTAATTTTAGTTATTTTATGACCAAACTAAATGTCTTTTTCTTGTATTTGCCTTTTTCTCCCTTGTTTAAAACTGACCTTCTATTGCCTGCTGTACTAACACAACTTAACACTGAATAAATAATAATTATAGATATGGAAATGATCACAAATACTTTTATGAACAAAAGAAGTTTTTTTGTTTTGAACGTCATCTGCATTGATTGCATTGATGCACTGCATGCAAATCGATTTTCCTTTTTTCTACATCGACTGCCAAACCAGTTTAAATCGATTTTAAATCGACTCCCAAAGCATCGCTACATCCTTAAAAATCAATAATGGTTAACAGTGCAGTTAGGCAGCATTTCACTAAAACAGGCTTGACTCTGATACCCAAACCACTTTGTGTGACCACAGCTCATCGTGCCATCCATAAATGCAGGTTAAAGCCACATGTGAACACGACCCTGAAAGCCACAGCTTATTTAAAACGAACCGAGGCAAAGGGGAAAAATGTTCTGTGGCTGACACAGCAGGCTACAGACAGGGCCATCCGACTTGTTACAACACCCTGCAGATCTGAAGCTGTGAAGGTGCACAACTTGCACATCTGGAAAGACAACTTTAATTTTGACAGATATTAACAGGGATTAGAGCAAATACTCTCCCACTTCACGGGAGAATACTGCAGTAACATTTGGAGCATCATAAAATGCAAAATAAAACAAAGACGCTCCAGTGCTGCTGAGAAACAAGTCCTCGTTTCAAACATCTAGTCTCCTTAGCTCCCATGTGTTTACAGACTGCAGTTAAAATATGGGATAAAAATAATGAACTCATGTTAAGAGGATTGTACATAGTGAATCTCTCTTAAAGGTTCAGTGTGTGCAACTAATTTTGCTGTTTGTTTTTTTTTTAAGCAAAAATCGAGTATGGCTACCATGAATACATATTTCAACAAAGTCTAATCACAATCCAAATAAAAGCCTTTTCGCTTAGAACAAGTTCTTTATGAATATATCGGTGGCTGTGCCACTACCGAAGGCGGCCACCTTGCACCGCCATCTTTGAATACGGCAGCTGAAAAGGGACAATCTTGTTAACCTTGTGCATTTTATCTGTGAGCCCCCACATGTTGTCAGGAAAGAAGGCGGAGATATGAGCAAAGACAGCGTATGCAGCACTTCGTCTCCAGTCCGTTTGATCTGATGCCACCAAAGACTTGGACTACTGTACATTTGAGGACCTGGAGGGAAGTGGATGGATCTGAGTAGTAGGCAGGATCAGTCCATAGTATGGAAACTCCAGCAAAGCCCACCATGTTCACTGCTTTTCAGTGGAAGCGTCACTGACCCACTTATTAAACAAATGTATTTACAATTTATTGAATTAGCTTCATTCACTGCGTTTACAAAAATATTATATAGTAATGAATTACTGAATAAGCGGGTCAGTGATGCCGACCCGCTTATTTGACTTATAAATCAAATTTCTGACTGTGAAGTTGGAGGAGCCTTACCACCCCCGACTTAGCGTTTCAAGATGTCTGCGTTGTTTACATTGCAGAAGCCCCTATTATACCACATCTATTTGAACTTCTGACCAGTTTATGTTGCATTAAATCAGCCGTACATGTAGTATTGTTGGAGATAAATGTAGGGAGATGCTGCTGTAGTGTAATTCCCTTTTTTCATGAACTACGACGACACTGTCACCTAACGAGATCCAAACCAGGCAAACAGACTTTACTATTTTAAAAACGGTCGTTTCTTTGTTGCGGATGTTGTAAAACAGCTGATCCTGCTTAGAAACACTGTTTGCAGGTCTGTTATTGCTGTTTTCTGCTTCAAAACAACAATTGCCCCAAAGAAATGGCTTTAATGTTAAAGCTGCCGCATTATTTTCCCGAGTTGTGAACTGGATCGCTTTTACTTGGGCGTGACGTCATTCCCCAGTTACAACTTCCCAGTTCTGAGGTAAAAGAACACACAAGAAGAAGGAGGAGGAGGAGGAAGAAGGGGTGTCATATATGTCCACCTGTATCACTGGCCAAAGCGGGATGTGGACGTAATGAGCGTGACACAGGGGAGCGTGGCGTTGCTAGGGCCTTTGGACGGCAAGTTTTCGTTCAAAAAAAGTTTTCATTCAAGTGTGTTGGAGCAGGTTTGTAAGGAAAACCTAAAAGACTGCGGCCGTTGAGGAACAGCGTTCCCCACGACTGCTTTAGCAGATATGCAATTAAAATTTGATAAATTAGATTCATTAATTACAAATGCTGTATTATTATTTTTTTAATCGACTGACAGCCCAAGAGGAAACCGATAAAACTTATTCCCTGCTTAGGTGAATTCTCTCCTCTTTAACTGGAACTGTCAAACATTCAACAAGCATCTGGAATTGTTGTTCATTTCCTGCTAAAGACAGTGTGATGGTGATTTCAGTGTAGTTTCAAACCTCCTGCTCTTCACGGGGCGTTCCAAGGATGAACAAGTAGCGTATGCATAAATTATGAACATCGTCCATTCTCATTCACTGGGCCTTTAATAAAACATACATCTTATTTGTATAGCACACTTTAAAATCTGATAATATCTCAAGTTCCTCACCTTTCCCTGCTGTGTGGTTCTTCTAATTAACATTCAAAGTGATCACCAATCAGATAAATAAACTGGTAAAGCATGGCACTTACCTGCACTGTTCTGTCATGGGTCAATTCTGGCTTCTTCTTCAGTTTCTTTTCTAGGTAGCTGTTGGCCTCTGTCTGCTTGGCACCAACCGCTGTGGCCCTGAATCCACAGTAGTAGCCAGCTGGATCACATTTATACATGACAGGCCCAAGCTGGGGGTCAATAGCCACCAAGAGCATACCTGGAGTGTGACAAAAGCTTTTAGAAATGTGCAGTGATAAACAGTACAGTAGACATTTATCGATTTCACAAAGAAAGAATAGCAGAAGTCAGGAGGAATAAAATCCTTCACTCACAGCAGCCTAGAGGTCTCATCTCTGCATTCTGTGTGTAGACCTGGGAGATATCAGCCAGCCGACGGCACAACACATCCGCTGTGATGTCATACCCAAACTTATATTTCCATTCCCCAGCTTCCACCCGAGCCCGGTGAACCTGCGAACGGCTGTCAGCTGCACACACCAGAGGAGAGAATTATCAAACACAATTAATCAATGCAACATATAAAACTTAAGTACAGAGCCGACACTTCTAACAACACATGATTTGCAAACACACTGTTGACTGCCACTAGCAAGTCTTCCTGCTCTCCCTCAGCATTACATTTGTTCACCTTTATTACATGCGAGTATCACAGTTGCCTGGATAATATTACTGTAAATGTGTTGTACATATGAGGAAAACTCACCATTGTGTCCGGTCATCACACAGCCGATGCGAGGAGTTAGTTTAAACATGTTGGTCACAGTGGAGGAGTCCAGCAGCTTGTCCTGCAGACAGGAAAAGGAAGCATGAAATCCACTATGTGATTCAGCCCATATGATACATTATGCTCAGATAAGGTGGATTTAATTATCAACCCCTTAACTCTGAATTTATTTATGAAATAAATATGGGGCTAAGCATCTTATCTAGTTATATTTTCAATAAATAATAAATATGGGCAATAAATTTGAGCATATCTGGATCCATCGGGGGTAGATAACTCTTCTGATTGCTGGAACATCTCTGTGCTGTGTGGTGTGGAAATGTGAGAACTGCCACAGACCCTGTTCATATTCTCATATCTTGTTCCAGCTTTTAGCTGACTTGACTCATGTGGCTTCACTGTTTGGCTTCAGCTTACTTCACCAGCATCTCTGTGAGGTGTATGAGTGTATGTGTGTGTGTTAGTGTGTGTGTGTCTTAGTGCGTGACATCCTACCGGCACTTTCTTTTGCGTGACCACCACGACGCTGTCCGCACCCCTGACTCCAACTGATGTTAACCCACTCTGAGAGATGGCTTTGAAGGCATACTCTGCGTGGAAAAACATAGAAACACAGTACAGTAAAAAAAATAAAAAATAAAAAAGACAGTGTTATAATTCCTTCATGAATAGCGACCTGAAGCAGCAGTAGTTGCCAGATATAACTACTGTTTGAGGGTTCTGGTTTTAGCTGAACGGGAGCTGAAACTGGGCTATTTCAACCCTATCCTGGTCCTGAATATGGACCACGTATTGTGACTAATATTTGAAAGAAAAAAAGAGAACTACATCACTTTTCACGCAGAGGCCAGAGCCAGTGTTCCTGGGTTGGTGCTGCAGAGTCAGTCGCACTTTTCTTTCTTTACACGCAGCCAAACCTGGCAACCCGGTTAGCTTAAACGATTAAAAAGCTACATTAAAACTTAAATTTAGGACTTATCAGACCCAAACAACGATTTAACTCATAAGTTATGGAGCTTAATAACAGGATTAACTTTAAAATGATACAAAATAGGCTTATGTTTTAAAAGCAAGGGAAATGTGGATTATATTTTGTAGCTAACTTCACCCTAACACAACCTCCTGGAAACTTTACCACGTTTTTTTTCTATTTTTGTGGAAGCTGGTTTAAATAAAGTTAGGTTAGTTTTTAGACACAGTGTTGTGGCAGCATTTCTCATAACGCAGCAACCGAGCTTTTCGGCTAACATTTCCTGAAAAGGCTTCCTTACCGACTTGGTAGAGGCGGCCCTCGGGTGAAAATATGGTGATGTGTCGGTCAAAGCCTGCGTTGGACCCGCGCGACATTTTCCTCCGCTGACCTCAGATGAACTCAGCGAGTGGTTAATTAACGCCTTTGTGTAATATTATAATCGACTTTTTTTAGAGTTATTCGATAGGAAACGGCATGCCTGTCTCGCTCCTGAATGATACGCAGGATAATGACTTCCCTGAGAGATTTTTACTTTCTCTTTCAGTTTTTCGGAGCCGCTCCATCTCTCTCGGTTATTGGACGGCAGTAACAAGGAAGTCCGCTGGCTTTGTCCATGGATGTTCTTATAATACATCCATGGGTTTGCCGGGCTCTGCCTTCACATGTGTGGGAGAAAAACACATCTAAACAAAACGGAGGTTTCCTCCACTGTCGTGCCCCTTTGGCTCTGTGATCCTGCTTGTGATCCCAACTTCCCAAGTTCATCACTCGGCCAGTTCAGTTAATTACACATTATTGTAGTTACACAAGTAGGCCAAATAAGCAAGTAAATACATTTAAATGTATATAATAACTTATTTATTGCTATACGGCGCTGGGCAAAATATGAAAGCCTTTGTAGAATATCGTTACTTC
>JBBDHI010000009.1:4614474-4626662 GCA_037177115.1 Craterocephalus stercusmuscarum | reverse complement strand
GTTGATGCATTGATTAACCTACTGAGGGGAGAGCTAAGAGATAGGGGATAAAGCATTACCTTGGATTGTATTATCAATGGTAGTATGGTAACACAAAAGTTATCATATTGAGTATATTGAGATCTTGGTAGTTTACTGGTTGTGATTGGGCAACAATATTTAAAAGGGTTAGGGTGAAGATGACTGAAAAGATGAAGATACATCATCCTGACGTATGATTCCCTCATCATCAAACCCACTTTCCATGAATGAAGGTAAAAACAGTGATCGATCTTAGGATTTTTTTACTCATGATGGGGCCACATGTGGGGGACAATGTACGCTATGTCCAATATCCATTTACACAGTGAAACTTCAGTGGATCGCAACACTGTTTTTACCTGAAAATGTAATGTAATACATAAATTATTAAGTCATCACTCTAATCTGTGCATTTGAGCAAGAAGTGGATTGGTTGGATAACAATATGAGACCTAAGATATATTTTAACCTATTAGTATCATATGTCCCTTGGGCAGGATGGCAAATATTATATTCATTCTCCATTTCAAGTACCTACATGTTATACTAGATCACTGGAGAGCCAAGATTAAATGAAGTCTGTCATTCCAGGCTACAGTCATAAGTGTAGATTCAGTAAATAATTATCTGACTGGTCGCAAATGCAATTTATCTTTGAAACCATACTGTACTCCAGTAGCAGAGACTTTAACAAAACCTGTCATCTGGTAGGCCAACAAAGAAGTTGATCCAGTGTTTAGGTGAAAATTTAAGGATTTTTTGGGTTTAAAAATCATCTCCAGAACCAGCATTAAATAAAAAATGAACACCAAATCACCCTTACTTTGATTTAGAAAAAACAAAACCGATTTTAACTAGATATAAAACAAAGTTTTAAATTGTGTTTTCTTTCTGAAAAACTATGCTGTTACTTATGTGTATTTCATGCTCAGTGGAGACTCTTGCTTTGAGCAGTGTCATGTACGGATTTGAGGATAAGGAGATGGGGAATGAGATCAAGTGACAATCAGGGAACAATGATATAAGGAGGTCGAAAATTCTGTGCAGAGATCTGTTTTCCACAAGATATCAAGAAGGATGCATGTAAAGCCTGCATGAAGTTGTGTCAATTTTGGACCCTGCAGCTAAAATCGAACCCTTGCTAGCTGGTTAAAGAAGTCCATGGTCGGCCGGATGTGTCTGGCACAGATGTCAGCCCAGGTATCAGTTACTTCCAGCTCCACAAAAGGGTGCAAATCACTGAAAGACTGAGTTATATTTGCACTTTGTGCAGTTAGTCTTTTCTCTGTTCAGGCCACTTTCTCCTCCTCTCACTAGTCAACTACCACCGGTTTTAAATCAAAGGAAAAACAAAAGCCACGGGCCAAGTCTGTCTTTGCTCAAACACAGCACAAAGTTGTTTGTTACACCATTTATTGATTGACAGGTAGCATTGAAGAGAATACAGCAGGCACAAAATACAGCACTCTGATTGGCCAGTAATATTGTAATATTTGTTCTCTATGCCCAGTGTGTCACCCCCTCCTGCCCACCCCACGGACACAGACATTTTCTACAGCTTCCTTGCTGGCTTGTTAGTCACATTTTATGGAAACATTCTGCAGTTCTGTAGAAAAAGTAAATACATAAATAAACTACAATACATTCAAGTTTAGTGGGCAAAGTTCTCCCCTTTGGAATATTTCAGTTTTGACTAAGAAGGTATATTATTACTTTGTTTACACAAGCTGAACTAGATACTTGGCCAGTGTTCAAATACATAAATATTCTGTAAAGCTTGGTTTTGTAGAAAAACAAGGAATTATATTTATTATATGCGTATTTAATTATGCACTTTGATTATATATTAAAATACATTAAACAAATCATCATCTGGATATTTATTGCATTCAAATGTGCTGTAATCTAAACTATATTATTGCAGAAAGTGGGCCTCCATTGGCAACCCTGTTAATCCTGCACTATGTGCATGTCTACCCAGTGTCCTCATGGGGGCAATGTTGCTTTATATTTATATAATCTTGGCTTACAGACCACAAAACTTCATATTTACACAAACGAAATGACAGCTGTGAAATCGGTGTTGTAAGATGAGCGAGCATTGTCGGTGTTGCTGTTACCAAAAGACAACAAATGGCTTTAGTGTGTCCCTCCTCTTTCGCACAACTCCTCCTTGGCTTGTTGACGTAAGAGTGCAAAGCTGGTTGAGAACCTGAAATGACACTTTTAGACCTTGTAAGCTCTAAGTACAGCATGTCCTGTCACCTTGCCACCCACCACGCAAAAGACTAACTTAACATCTGACACATGAGAGTGCAGAATCCCAATCAGCTTCCTCTTGTGTCTTTTTAACTTGTTTTTCCTTTTTCTTTTTTGGCTAGTGTCACTTCGGTTCACCACAAACAGTCTGGATTTAACAGTGCGAGCCAAATGAAACACATTCCTTATTTCTACTTGATCATCAAAGAAATGAAGAGGAAGTTATGTCTTCATCTGTAGGAATATCAGCGTTACATATTAACAGTCAGAACAGCAGGGACAGCCTACAGATACAGTTATTGCACAAAATATCTACACCAGCTTTCCTCTCCAAGTATGCACAAAGATGATACTGCTGGAGAAAAGAAGCACTGATTGCCAATTTTTTAAACTTTTGATCTGCAGTCAAAATGAACATCTGAATAAAAAGTGCAAGAGTTTTTTAAAAGTGCAACTGAAGTGAAAATACCCTGTCTGCCTTACAAACAGCTTTAACATGAACTCAGACAGGAACACCACCGATGGATAGAAGCTTTCTGATTGGCCGGAAAAACTGTGGTTTCTTTTTTGTTGTTGTTGGTTTGGTTTTTACACCAGGACACATTTTCCAGGCAAGTTAAAAGTGGACACGATATAACAGTGTGTGTACAGCTTCTATTTGAACAGATTCACGTCTAAAAACATTTCTCTGAGCGCTGTGAGGACGGTGAAGGCTGTTAAATGGGGGATGTGTGAGCAACAAAGGGGGACATCAGTCTGCTGTGTGGGTGCAGCTTATCCTCTGCGAAGCTCCCTCAGCTCTGCAGCCACTTTTCGCAGCTCTGCTTCGATTTCCAGGAGCTCCTGTGGACGGAAAGAAGGCGACTAAATGAGATGAGTGTGTGATGTGTATGTGTACACAAAGCCAACTCGTAACTTTAAATCATGCCTGTATTGTAGCTTCATTATGTTTCCGTTTACAGTTAGTAAACAACCAGACTCTGTGCATTTTAAACTTGTTTTATGCTTTAAAAACACTTCATTCATACACCTGCTATGTACTCTGACTATTTCTCTAAATGAGACAATGTCCTAAGTCACAGGTTTTAAGTTAGATGCACATGAGATATTCCATTTCTATTCCTATGTTAGAGTCATGCCCACAGCACATTCTCCTACACAGCTGTAGAGCAATCCTTAGATTTCTGAAGGGTGTTTTCTTTGTACTCTGCCAGTGCTGAAGTTGACAGATTTTATGATGCAAACAAGCAATTTGATCTTAAAAAACATGTTAAAAATAAGAGACTGGGTTTAAAAAAAGGAAGCCCAAAGTTGCGTATAACCTGGCAACCATAGAAACAAAGGCATGAATGACACTGGATGTCACCAAAAGACATGAAACAGGTAGGATGTAATACTGAGATTAATATGATGACATCTAAAATGTTGATAGAAGAAGAGACTATTGCCACTCTGAGCTTACTGCAAACTTTTCCTACTAACAGTAATTGTAGCAGCAACAGAAGTTAAAAGTTAAAAAGATGCTAAAAGCGAGGTAAAGACATTACAACACGCAGTTAAAAAGTTTGCAAGACAGCTGTATGATGGCTGCTGCCTTTTGCTCTTATGTTTCTGTATCAGGATTTATACACACAACAATCAATCATCATCATGGAAAATTTTTAAATGTAGAATAAAAAACAAAAAACAGAAATAATCTATGAGCATCAAGAGTGAAGCTGCTTAAAATCTCCTCTTCTTCTGCTGTACTAACACTGTGGTTCTGATGAAAGGACTCAGGAACTTTGGTCCCTTTCATGTCCCAGAGGAAACTTTGGATTCATGGTCATAAAACGTATTAACAAATATCCTGAATTAAGAGATTTTATTGGTACATCTGTGTATCACAAAAGATCCATTGTTAATTTAAATCTGAAGCAATTTTAAGTACAGAATAATATTTTTTTTCACTTAATTATCTTTATTTGTTATTATTTGTTATTTTAAAACTATCATTGCTTAGTGATGGTAGTTGCAGAAACAATTATTTGCACTGTAATTAGAAAAAGGCGTTTTTCTGTTAAAAAATCCAGCATTATTTGGATTAACTTACGTCTCCTTCATCTTCCTCAGCATCCCCCTCATCCTCGTTGTCATTATCCTCCTGGTCATCCTCATCGTCCTGGTCGTCCTCATCCTCTCTTACGTACTCCTCCTCATCTCCGGCATCCTCACCATCTCCATCCTCATCTTCACCCTGGTACCTCTCCCGCTCAAACTGCCGTGTAGCCTCATCGCTGGCTTTCTCCATCACCCTCTTCTGCTGCGGCTCCTTCACCTTCACCGCCTCCTCCTTCTTCACTTCATTCTCGGCTTTTTGGTCCGACTTTTTTCCCGCCTCTCCCTCCTTCCCTGTGTTCTGCTCGTTCCCCGTCTTTCCATCCACGCTGTCCTTCCCGCCCTGCTCCTCCTCTTCCTCCTCCTGCACCCGCTTCATCTTCCTGACGAGCTCGTCCAGCTCCTCCTGCTTTGCCTTCCTCTCCCTCTCCTGCTCCGGCTTGTCCTTGCTGTCCTGATCCTTCAGCAGCTCCTTCAGCTCCTTCTCCACCTTCTCTTTCTCCACCATCAGCTCCACCTCATTCTTCCTCCTCTCTTCCATCCTCTGCTTCTCCAAGTCCTCGGCCGTTTCTTCCCCCTTTTCTTTGTTCTCCTTTATCTTCTCGTCCTCCACCTCCGGCTTCTGCTCGGCTCCGGAGCCGTTTTGGGTCTCCCTCTCCTTCACGGCTTCATATCGCTTCTTCTTCAGCTCCTTCAGCAGCTCTTTAAGCTCCTCATCATTCCTCTCCTCTTTTCCTTTCTTGTTGATCTCTTCAGCAAGCAGCTCCTCCAGCTCCTTCGCTCTCTCCTCTTCCTCGTCAGTCCCTCTGCTGTCTATCCGTGGCTCCTCCGTCATCTTCTCTTTGACGTCATAATTGTCCGTTTTCTCTTCTTCTGTTTTCTCGGTCTGCTTCTCAGCATTGCTCACATCTCTCTCGTCCTCCTTGTCATCTCTCTGGTCAAAGTCGCTCTCGTCATCTGCGAGATTGTATTGATGTCTTTCCCTTTCATCGCCCTCCTCCTTTTCTTTCTCTGCAAGTTGGATGATAGTCAGTATGAGCTGCACTATGATACTCGGAGGATTAATTGCTTACTGTTTCCATGTAATCATGCTGTCAAGCAGTGGTGGGTTTCAAATAAAAGAGCTATTATTGTCTGTGTGACTTTGTGCTTACCTTCATCAGCCAGTCTCTGCAGCTCTCTGAGAAGACCCTCATGTCTTTGTACCTCATCAAGTTCTTCTGCAAAAATATTAAGACACAAAGACTCAGAACGCAAGCACAGCAATCCCTGAGAAATTTGACAAAATGGAGAAATAATCTGGTGAGTTAAATAAATGCACATAAGTTAGACTGAGGTAAAACATGCGGTAAATGAAAATTCTCACGCATAGCACCTTAAAGATGTTCATTATTTGTGTAAATGTCCTTAATTATAAACAGATCATTTGGCTATTACCTGTTAGCTGCGGTCCACAATCACGGTGCAGCCCATCTTCATTCAGCGTCTCCTGGATAATACATTCCACCTGTTGGTAAAATCCAATTAATGAGCAAGTCATCAAAATGAAAAGGTTAAATGAGAGTGGAAATGAAGAGTTTCTGACCTTTGCATCGTTAAGGGGTGAGGTTACTGGCCGGCCTCCCACTGAAAACAAAACAAGAGAGAAAAACACAGATTGGGGGAGAATATGAATAAATATCCATACAAGTGTTATTTCTTTAGCAAACGTCTGCCCTGCCGTACCATAGGTGGAGCTGTGCCTTCATTAAGTTGAGAATAGTCACCACAGTAAAGAAGCTTAACCTCCCGTTGCCCAAGCAGACATCCTGTGGCTTTAGCTGGCAGGTAGTTTCCCACCAGGGCTAAATCAGTCACCAATCCCTCTCCTCCATGCACTCCACTAAAGGCACTAACAGCAGCTCTCCCAGCATCTTTTCTCACGGGAATACAGTGAATCTATGGTCCAAAATATCAGTACACATCAAACCACAATTTAATCTCCTGCTGAATTTTATGCTTGTTTTCCTCATTAGTTCATGAATGAACATCAACATCTGTAGCATATGTGCATAAAAAGTGACTGATGAAGTCTAGTTTAACTGGAAACACAAAAGCACCATTACATTTAATCTCAACTGAATGACGTCAGATCAGCACAGACAAAGATCAATAAGATTAATTGATATCTTGGGCCAGTGATCACTCCTCACAAACATGTGATCTGCTCACAGGACAACACGGCCCTGTGACGTTCCACCATGTCCATGTGAGGTGGCGTGCATGTGTGTGCCTGGTGCCTGAGCTTAAGGATGCTCAGTGGCCCGTATTCCACACCTAATCTTGATATTTGATGAGTCCAACATGCTCTTTACGCTACAGTTTTAATCATATGTCACTATTTTTATCCGGGTGGTGTTATTTCTCTCACACTGCGACACAGAATAGACCGTCACACTTTATAAATAGTCTGCGCTATGGGTTATTGACTGTGCTGCAGCATAACAAAGCGCGTAACAAACACCAGAGCGACCCAATATTAACCCTGCTGTCAGGCCCGGGTCTCTGTAGGAGCCACATTTCTCCCAGTCTGTGCTGCTTTAATTAGCGGCGGTGATCTGCGCGTGTCGCCACCGCACGCGCACAAACAAGCGCCGTTCTCACCTGCGCTGCTGCGCGTGCTTTAAATATGTACTTTTTTTTAGCTAAATAAAACGACTAAATGTGTATTTGGTTTTACATAAAAGTATATGACCCATTCAGCCAGTACGGTCTGACACAGCGAGAGAAATGAGGGAGCATATTTTAAATTATATAACACCGCTCGTTAAGCGTATTAAACCCCGTTAGACTTCCGCCATTAGCCTAGCAAACACCTTGGGTTCGCTCCTTAATGAAACGCGTATTCTAGTCTTTTTTAGGTTTTACCGTGTCGCTAACAGCTGAGCTGAGGCAGCAGCGTGTAAAAGATGCGTTTCTGGCGCAGCCTGCTGAGAGACACAACCTTCCCACATTTTCTACCGTCGTTTCCCACAGACAACACACACACACACACACACACACACACACACACACCAAGTATTTACTGTATAATTAATGTGATACACGCTCACCTCCGACGACAGCCCAGAGGAAAACCGCGGTTATCAGAATTCCCATAGGATCCGGAAAAGTCAGGCTCCTGTAGGAGATAACCTTGAAAATGAGGAGCTGGATCTTCTTCACACTCACACACGAGCGCGCTAAGTGAGGTGGAGCTGAGCAGCGGTGTGTGTGTGTGTGTGTGTGTGTGTGTTTTGTCAGGTGACTGATTCCAGATCAGAGCCCGGACCGCTGCCAGGGGTCAGGTGTTCTCCCTCTGCTTCAGCGCGCCAACAAAACGTCGCTGCGCTAACTAATGCCTCTCACAGCGAGGGCTAAATTACATTCAGGGTTCACGGGCATTTTTGGCGAACAGAAATATTAGCCATGCAGTTTACAACCCCAATTTAAAGTATTTTGGGATGCTGTCTGTGTAAAATGTAGCTAAATAAAACCAGAATCTCGTAAAGCCGTTTTTTTATTCCCAATATACACAAACAACATATCAGATCGAGCCCGCGACATTTTACCATTTAATGGAAAATATGAGCTCATTTTGAATCTGATGGCAACACATCACTGAGTAGCTCCAGGAAGAGTGATGTTTACCAATGTGTAGCATCCAAAGTTCGCCAAGCTCCTCTGAAAAGCAGAGGAGCTCCCCTGGAGACAATCAGCTGACCCCCTTAGGGGGAGCCCTAAAAAGTCCACTTTCAGGTTAGATTTTATTTTCCCCATAAGGTATCTGTTGTTTCATAGGAATGATAACTCTTAATGTTGTGTATTTATTAGTTTATTCTTATAATTTAATCCTGCAATTAGCGCAGGTGATCTGATACCTTCAGCAGCGCTGTTTGGTTGTTTTGGTGTCGTCAGCGTCCCTGAAACCACCACTTTATGCTTTATTTGTGGTTGTTAAAAAAACTTACCATCCCTGTTTCTGATTAAACAATGCTCAGCAGAGAAACATTTAATTTTTTTCCCCAGGATGCTGCATCACTATACAGCAGCATTTAACTTTTCACAACCGTGTCACATGCCAGCAACGACGCATCAACACGCCGGCCCATTTGAACACAAGCCATGGTCGATCACACAGGAAGACATTATCAGAGGAGGAGAGGAGAAGAGAGAGATAGGGAACAGAGAAGAGTCAACATCAGACTGACTTTTACTGACTGGAGAGAGCTCAGAGAGGAGACAGGATGCTGAATTAGCCGTCTGCAGGGGGCGCTGCGCTGAGAAAAACCACTAAAGTTCAGCTGTGCTTCTTTAGCCCAGAAAGGTGGATTCTACATGTTCAAAATGCTTTAACTATTGGTCATGTTAAAGCATGACAAAGTGTCGCTGTCTAAGTATTTCTTGGACTTCACTGAGCAAAAAGAAAACAGATGAGACAGAAAATATATACTTATCTTTATTTAATTTTTTTTTTCTCATTGTTTCATGATTTCATGCGATTTGAGAAAAGAAATAAATATGTGTAAAAAGGTAGTGAACTGATTCCTGCTCCGTTTAAGAATGTTTCATTTATTTTGAGGAAACAATACATTCAACAAACCTCCGTTATTAGCTAAGTATTGTGTTTCTCTGCAGCTCAGCAGTGTCAACGGGCAGCTGGTTTCCACCTCAGATGCATATGAAAGCGTACGAGTCTCATCTGGTCTTAGGAGCAGGTCTCGGTGGACGGTTGTGCTGGTTGGGTCCGATGTATTTCAGTGGAGTGTACTTTGGCTTCTCGATTACTTCCAGACCCAAATATGGCTGCAGGGCCCGCGGGACACAAACTGTGCCCTCCTGAGGAGATGGAGACACACCAGTAAAGCAGAAACTTCCACCCAGTAAAGTGAAGCACTCCAAAGAACCGATGACTTTGAATCCCATTTGGGACTGATGTGACGTGTCGGTATATGAGCCAGATTTCTCTGACAGGAAAATGTAAAACCATTCTGCAATATGGTGGAAACTACAACGCAGGATTATATTAGAATTTATTTGATGATATTCTGAGTCATTTCAAGCGGAACCACTTAGGTCCTGTGATTGCTTGGTGTTGAACACAGTCACAGAACCCATCACTCTAACTAAAGAACATTTACAAAAATCTGTATTTGGAGGATGTTTGATATGAGCTTTCCCTTTCAGGGCCAAACTGTTTTTGCCCTCCACCAGACTGTGACTCTGTTGTTCTCATAAAGCAGAATAAGATGTGCTTATATAGGTGCTAATTAGCACTTCTCGGAGTATTTTCAGTGGTATTAGTACAGTTTCGGGCTGTAGCGGTACATGTATCTGTATTCAGATTTTTCAGGGCGGAACAGAGGCGTACCGAAGTTTCCACATGGAGAAGTAAATGCATTGCACTACAGCCTCTGGCTCAGGCCCGCTGCTAGCCATTTGGTTGCCCTGAGCACAAGCGCTTTGAGGTGCCCTCATTTGAAAACATTTTTTAAACTATTACAAAATGTGAGTATGCCTACTATGATATCTGGGGTTAATTTCTGAGGAAAATTGTTTTCTGAGGAAATTTGTTTACTTTTTACATAAAATGCAATCAGATAAAACAAAATTTACTCTAAAATTTATGAAGAGACTTTCTTATTAAATAAAAAAGACAGAAAGAATGCAGTATGCACTAACACAAATTTCTTTTTTGTGACCCTGCACAGTGCCCCTAAAGAGCGCTGTGCAGAGCCACCTTTTTCCCCACACCCCACCCATCCTGATGCGTATTTCCATGACCTGCAGATCTACCTGATCCTGTCTGTGTATGTAAAATGTCTGCCTGTTGCATGTAAATGGGACAGGTCTAATCTCACTGGTGTCGGTTCGCTGGCCTTGTGACAATAAAGGCTTTTCAATTCAATCACAACCGTATCCACATGAAAGTGTTCTTTTGCTCAGAATGAGTTATTCATTCATACATAGGTGAAGGAATACACAACTAAAAGCTGCCATGTTGCATCGCCATCTTTACATAAAGTAGCCATTGGGTTTGTTAGCCATGAATTTTAGCAGTGAACCCTGTGAGCTGCTAGCAGGTCACGGAGGAATCGGACTAGCATTTGCTAACAACACATTGGTAAAACGAAGGAATCAAAAAGTCTTCCCAAAACACCATTTTAAACACAAAAGTCAAAGAAAGCTTGGGAGGTGTTGTGGTTACTATTAAACTCATACGTAAGACAGACCTGCTTTATCAACAAGATTCATTTGATTAACATTTGTCATCTTTTATAACTGAGACATTTTGTGTTTTATTGGTTTTCCAGGTTTTCAGGAAGCCCAACCTAAGCGTGTCCTGTTGGTCTTACTTTGGTCTGGTGAGTCTCCAGGATGGCAATAATTGTTCTGGGGATGGCGCACGCTGTGGCATTCACCTACATCGAAGGGGGAAACACAGAAACAGCACACATTACGGAGGTAGAATCCTGCTGGAATCAGAGCGGGCAGCATGTACAACAGTGCTTCCCCATCTGCAGCCGTACCGTGTGGGCGTACTGCAGCCTGCCGTCCGCCCGCTCATACAGGATGTTGAGGCGTCTGCTCTGGTAGTCGGTACAGTTGGATGCACTGGAAATCTGGCACAAAGAGAGCTCCTCAAAATTCAACAAAACTCATCCAGTCCCTCGCACTTCTTCTTCAGGAGAGTGAGTAACGAAACACTGACTCATCAGATCTACAGCTTGATTTCAATCATTTCGTTTAAATCTGAATTATGAAGCGGAGGACAGCTGACCTCTCCATAGCTATTCCTCCCAGGCATCCAGGCTTCGATATCAAACTTTCTGTGTGCTGGAGGACCCAGCTCCTGAGTCGGCATGTCCAGCACTCTGACAGAAAACAACAATTTAGGTCATCTGCAGGACTGAAGCAGCGTCTTCAACGATGAAAATGCCTTGTGTGGTGGTGTGTGTCCTGACCTGTAGTGTAGCTCCAGAGCAGAAAAGATCTCCTTTTGCAAAGAGACAAACTCCTCCAGCAGCTTCGAGCTCTCCTCTCCCGTCTCATCCGCCGTCACTCCAAACATCTCAACCTATTTAACACACGGTCGGCCACAAAGCTGGTGAGTACATCACACAACATACCGGCTCATGCAACGCACTTTAAAAAGGTGGACTAAGTAAATCCAACTGAATCAGGGAGGGTGCCACCAGTCTGACCTTACTGAAGTGATGCACTCTGTAGAGGCCCCATGTCTCCCTGCCGGTGTCCGTCTCTGCTCGGTAGCAGGTGCTGCTGCACACCGTCCTGCGCTGACGGACGACAGCCTGAGTTAGTCACACCAACATCTGCTTTATCTGCAGCTAACTGGGAGGAAGGCTGCTCCTGACCTGACCGGCAGGTCCTTCCAGTTTACTGCATGATCCATGAAATAGCCTGAGGAGAAAAAACACATGCTTTCCTTAAATGGTACCGTAACTCACTCACGTGACAGCCTACATAACAGTAAATAACCATTATTAGTTATTTCATGGTGTGGGGAAATGTTTTCTGACCATGCAGAGGACAGAAGTCTCACCTGCCACTCCGACCTCTCCAGTTCCAGCCAGGTTGAGGTCCTGGAAGCGAGCTGGGTCCAGCGAATAGACCTGGGAGCGATGGGCATTGGGTTGCATCCCACAGCCCTCCTGGGAGCAGAAGAAACAGATGACAGATTAAAGCAAACATATCCTGCTTTTAAATCCTTCCTTTTCACAAATAAATCATTAATTTATGGTTTATATAAAGTAAAACTGCAATCCTTTGGT
>JBBDHI010000009.1:4577657-4588803 GCA_037177115.1 Craterocephalus stercusmuscarum | reverse complement strand
TATATATATATATAAATGTGTGTGTATTTATATGTATATATATATATATATATATATACAGTATATACACACATGTATGTATATTACCATGTATGTGCCTGTGTATTCATCCAGGTGATTGTGCAGCGGTGCCTTGCAGCTCGTAGTATCACACACGTGAAGGCTGGCTGCATTATGTGTGGCTACCTCAAGTTGCTGCCCATGTTCCTCATGGTGTTCCCTGGCATGATCAGCAGGATCCTCTACCCAGGTGTGGCATAAGCTTAACCTGTCAAATCTCATTGAAATAAGCCTCTGCAGGCGCCATCCTGTTGTTTCTGTAGAGACAACACTGTTAGAAAAGACTCAAACAGGAGCACAAACTCTAAAATTCTAAGTTGACTGGCTCTTTTGCAGATACGATGATTAAACATACTTGTTGCAGCTCAGGCAGCTGGCAGCCATAGATCACTGCAATGCTGGACAGAAAGCAGAATAACTGATGAGATTGACTGATTAAATGTACATAAGCTGCAGAAAACTGCGTTTCCATCCACCTGCAGAGGAAGTTGGCTGTGTGGTTCCAGAAGTGTGTAAGAGGGTTTGTGGGACTGAGGTGGGCTGCTCCAACATTGCTTATCCTAAACTGGTGGTGACGGTCATGCCCAGCGGTAAGGACAAAACCTTCATGCATCTCCTTATATACAGGTTACATCCTGCAGGACTATTTACAATTTGTTCTTTATTCTCTGTCCAGGTTTACGAGGCCTGATGCTGGCTGTGATGCTGGCTGCTCTTATGTCTTCTTTGGCCTCCATTTTTAACAGCAGCAGCACATTGTTCACCATGGATATCTGGACCCGCATCAGACCACAGGCCACTGAGCGGGAGCTCATTATTGTAGGCAGGTAAACAAATCCTTCAAGATATCTTGAAGATGTTCAGCGATGCCCCTAACATCCATGTGAGATCAGTAAAAGTCATTTATAAGCTGCTTCCTGTCCCTGTCTCTGCAGAGTCTGGGTTCTGTGCATCGTAGCCGTCAGTATCTGCTGGATCCCAGTGGTCCAGGTGGCTCAGAGCGGTCAGCTGTTTGATTACATCCAGTCAGTCTCCAGCTATCTGTCTCCCCCCATCGCCTCCGTCTTTCTGCTGGCTGTGTTTGTAAAGAGGGTCAATGAAACGGTGCGGCAGCACCTGCCTTCGTGGGTGCTATAAATCCGGATCATAGCTCAGAAACAGCAGCTATCTAATTCTGGTTTTTCTTTCTACCATCAGGGTGCTTTCTGGGGCCTGATTGGTGGCCTGGTGATGGGTCTGTGTCGGATGTTGCCCGAGTTCTGGTTTGGTAGTGGCAGCTGCATTTTCCCTTCTCAGTGCCCTTTCCTGGTGTGTGGGGTCCACTACCTGCATTTTGCTATAATACTCTTCTTCTGTACATCTGTGTTGGTGCTGCTGGTCAGCTACTGTAGCGAGCCCATAGATGATCAACATGTAAGTGACTGCCTACACCCACAGGAAGTCAGCTAATTTACCAAAGGTCATAACGCATGTCAGAATCACTAATGTGCAAAGAGTTGTGCTTCTCCTCCAGCTTCATCGCCTGGTGTTCAGTCTTCGTCATTCCAAAGAAGAGAGGAAAGATCTGGATTGGGCGCAGGAAGAAAAAGGAAGAATAGCCCGGAGTGAAGCTAAGGAGAGGATGAGAGAGAACACTGATGTTGCAGGTATGCAAGAAAAGTAGAAAAGAAAAAGAGATCCACAAGCACAAAACTTTCCTTTCTTTCAGTGGTTGAAGAGGAAGAAAAGTCTGGTATCTGCCGCCTGGCTGCTAGCTTCTGTGGAATGGGTGGTGACTCCAGCGCTCACGAGCAAGAGGAAGCAGAGGGGTCAGAGCCGCAGGTGCCGGACATCAGTGAGAAGGCGGTGTGGAAGAACACCGTGGACGCCAACGCCATCATCATGATGGCTGTGGCAGTTTTTATGTGGGGATACTTTGCTTGACCAACTCCTCCAGTCCCTACACGAAAAATGGATTTAGTGTGAATCTGTTAGTTTGATCTGGTTTAATCTGCTTCATTATAATTGAGTTGGTTTTCAGAGGAAACAGTGCTGCCATCTGCTGGCCAATAGCTGTTAAAGCATCTGAGGGTCACATGGACTCAGTGGCCTGTTCACTTTTCTCTAAGTACCTAAAAATGTTAGACATCCATTACTGTATACGGTTACATGTCAATGTGATTTCAGCTCCATTTAAAAAGGTGAGAAAAGAAAATCAAAGTTTAAGTCCAAGCTTAACTCAATAAAGCTTCCAGTAACCATGGAGGGTGTTTTTTTTCCCAGATTATTAGAACCTTGGTTTAAAAGAAATCAATGAGGTTGGAGAAGCTTCATAAAACCCACTGATGAAAGCCATCAGCATGAAAACAAGGCATGGAACCCTTTTCCTCTGCTTAATAAAATAAATTCAAACAAAACGATGCATCTTTTACATTATATATGTGAAGTTTCACATATATGATTTTACACAGGCTGGTGTGTTACAGCAGACAAGCATTATTTATTCTGAATTTAAAACACATTTCTAAAGTCATAAATAAGTAGCACACCTTGTATTTACTCGTCAAGACATCACACGGACCACATAGTGATTCAGATTTCCAGTTTTAATCATCACTTCTGTTTTTATTTAAGCAGATATTTCCCATTAGCACTGTATACATCTGCAACCTACAGAGTTCTCCCATGACTACCCAACCATCTTCCCAATCTCCATGCACAGTTTCAGCATCATTCATCCCATCAGTTTCTCAGTGTCCAGTCTGTCAGCTTGCAGGGGTCTGGAAGAGTAAAAGCAAGGGAGAGAGAGAGGCGGGGGGTGGGAGGGGGTTCTGAGAAAGGGGTTCCTTTATTTCTTCCGAGGATGACGAGTCCGAGCCGTCACCAGGCACTGTTCATGTTGCACTCCGACAGTTTGGGGTGGATCCAGTAGAGCTGGATGGAGTGTGTCAAGCATCTGTAACTTAGCCACATACAGGGTCCTGTGCAACTCCCAATACTCTTGGTCATCTGTGAGGTATCTGACGCCTTTGTCTCCTGCAGGGGGGGTAAGAGGTAGGGGGGCTTTTAAGGCTGGAAGCTGGTGTATATAGAGTGTTTCTGCTGACCGTGGTAGATGGTTTCAATTATTTTAAATCATGAACGATGGCTTTGGCAAACACAGCCGGATCGGAGGACAGCGGGGTAGAGGGAAGGAAGAAAGCTGGGGGGCTAAAACAAAGATGGCGTATTTAAAAAAATACATCTTTGCAGGTTCAGTAGGGTGACAGACCAATACAAAGAGAACACAGTCCTCATGAATAAAAGCAAATACAACAGCAAACATTCTGACACACAACCCAATAAAATCAACCAAACAAAAAAAAAAAAGGCAAAACAAGCAAAAAAAGAAAATCAATCAAACCATACAAAGTGACATCAGGCCTTTCCAAAGTGACATCAAGTTCCTCTTTTAATCCCATTCAAGTCCAACTCCCATTATTCTCTGTAAACCAGAAAGTACTCAGTGGCTCCTCTTTATGGCTGGTCAGCAAGGTTAGGGTCCGCTCTGAAACCATGACACGAGTCTCAGCGAGTCTGGGTCTGTCATTAACCAAAAGTATGGCTGTTTCAGGATTACCATCAGCGACACAAGCAATGAATTCAGCAGCATCATCAGGGGACTCATCAACGTAGTACATCACAGCACATTCAGAGCAGTAGAAACGCAGGGTGCAGGACAGGTACAAATGGCAGCTTGTACAATGGAAAAAGAAAAATCAAGTTTGTGTTTACAATCACATTTCTATGGTAACGCTGAACATTCCACCACTGAAAAAGTTTTACATCTGTTGGACTCGAGACAGACAGCTCATTCCTCAAAGCACCACAGCACAGCTAACGTGGATGTGTGTGAAACACAGAACAAGTGTTGGGAGCGGTAAGCAGGCTCTAGGGCGTTACATTTCTAAGCGTCACTTTATGAAAACTAATCCCAATCAAATACACAGCAACGTTTTCACATGAATTACCGACTGCAACATCCATGAGTATGAGAAAGATACCCGATGATTAGGAGGCAGAAGAAAGGACTGAACAGCAGCAGCAGGAGAGGACCCCAACCCTGGTATGCAAACGTTTTAAAGTAGCCACTCTGGAGCACAGTAGGAGGGAGAGGGATTCCCACGGGCTTGGAAAAATACAAAAACAAAAGAAGAAAAAAGGCAAGGAGTGTGACACACTTTTCTCCTTCGCTAATCCTCAAACTCCCTCTGCTGAGTGGGAGTACGAGAAAGGAGGATGGGAGCACAGAGAAAGTAATCTTAGACTGGGATTCCTCCATAACTCCTCTCCAGAGATGAGGGAGAAAGGAGGAGTACACAGTATGAGATGAGTTGCTATGTGAGCAGTGTTCGTGCTCCTCTACCTGGCCTCCTCCCTTCTGTCCTCCCTCTTGGTGCGGATGGGCTGTGAGCCGTCAGCAGGCTGCTGCACCCAGTTATTATCATGCAGCCCGACGCGGCAGCCCGGCGTGTCCTTATCTGTACACCGACAGCACATCCAGTAGGAACGTCCATAAGGCAGGTCGTGGTGGTAAGGTTTGGGGTGCCAACGGCACAAAGAAACATCCCCGCGCTCATACTGGCGCTTGCACTGCTTGCAGGGGTCATCCCTGTAGAGCGGGTCTTGATTCCAGCGTGAATCCACAGCGTGCACCCCGTAGGTCTCGATCAGCGCCTTGAAGTAGTGGCAGGTGCACTTCAGAGCTGCCAGGGAGCGCGTGGGCAGGTAGCTGAAGATGTTGACCATGATGTGGTCGGGGAGCAGGAGCATGTACTGCCGCGGCTCCAGGAGGCGCTGAATCTGAAAGCGGATCTCCAGGAAGTCGTGGGACACGTGGCGGTAGAGGCGGCACAGCGAGGGGTCCGAGCAGTCCTCCCCGACGCTGGGAGAGTCCGGCCGGGTGGCCCGCTCCCCTGAGCCGACCGCCACCCCCGCGCCAGGACTGTTGTTGGCGCAGTCCAGAGAGCACATTCCTGACCCGCTGCCAGCGGCCTTTGCCTTTACGTCCTCCTCTGGCCCTCGAGGAGGCTGAAGGAAAAACAGCTGTCCAGGAGGGGGGTCATCCGATGAAGGGTCTGTTGAGCTTCCAACACCTCCACCGCCTCCTCCCCCGCTGGGTAGAGCAAAACACACCGTCTCCTCCTGCACATTCTCCGTGCTGTCCTTGCCATAAAAAACACACTGGTCCACAGCACCAGTCACCACCACCTCCACATGGAAACCAGTCACCCGCTCCCTCCCCACACTGGCAGCTTTCTTCTCCCCAGAGGAGAGCTCCTGGGTGGGGTCTGGGCTGCCACAGGGGGGCCTGTCTGCATGGTGGAGGTCTCCGTCTGGTTTGGGTGCAGCGGTTGTGGCGGCGAGCAGCAGACTGCTGGGGTCTCGTGAGGAGGGACTTACAAGCTGGTACAGGTCACAGGTGATTTTCTCTTTGGCCCTGGCTGCGGCTTGATTCCCCCCCCCACCACAGCTCATAAACATACAGCGAGACCGGCCAGCTGGTTCCAGCGGAGAACGCGAGTCCAGGTTTGAAACTCTGAAAGCTATGCGGACCTCTCCGTGGCTGTGGTTGGGCGGTGGAGGTGGTGTTACGGTGCCAGACTCCCCTCCTCTCCTACGATCCCCGTCTCGGTCTCGATTGGAAGGTTGGATTCCAGCACCGGGACCCAGGCGTAGCCGATTCTCAAGGTTTTGGGATTCAAAGTGTGCGATGGCCTGTGCGACCCTGCAGGACTCTTGCTGCTCTTCGAGCTCCTGGTCTGTCTGGATGGGAGATGGCGGCTTCTCGACTTCTTCAGAGGGCTGACTGGTGGAGGTGTTTGACACAAACACCATAGGAGAGGGGTCTGACACTGTGCCCCGCAGTATAGTGTGCTGGCTGGGGGTAAGGCCCTGGCTGTGAGTGGTAGGAGAGGGTGGAGGATGGTGCTGGTTTCCATGAACAGCCACAATTCCCTGGAGGGCCATGGCAGTCCTCTGCTCAACCAAGGCAACCATCTCTGCCACGGAGAGCAGGTCGGTTTCATTCACGCCTCTGATCTGCGGCTCGTCGGGGCAGGGAGATGATGCCAGAGAAGACCCATGACTGTGAGCCTGGGAGCGCGTTGGAGGGTCGTAGGACGAGCACCGTCTTCGTCTTTTGGCTTTACTGCAGTCAGTCGCCCAGTTACCTTTGACCTGTGGAGGAAGTAATTCATCTTTAAGTAAAAACAGACCAAACACAACTCTAACCTCGTGCTGCTGTGCTTTGCGTCGGCTCCTTACCTTCATGGCACTCGGTCTGGGCTGGCCAGCGCCACTGAACTGGTGCGCAACAAAGAAGGCGATCTTCTCCTTGGTGTTACCTGGCTTTATAACATACCAGGTGTCTAACAGCACACGCCCATCCTCCATCTGGGGCCCTGTGGTGGGGGGTGAGGGAGGAGCTGATGCAGGCGGAGAGGCCTGGCTCTGTGTCAGGGAGCTGGATTCAAGCTCAGGTTCAGGTGGAGTGTTCTCTGAGCCAGCATCCTCCTCTTCTCCCCTTCCCTCCCGCGCCCCCACTATCATCCCTACATCTTCATTTCCATCCGCTGTCCGTCTGGCACCTGGAGAGGGCTCAGGCTTGCAGAGTGAGGGGGACCCCGCCCCGCTGCCCCCTCCACTGCTGCCCCCTGAGCCTGGACTCCTGGCTTTGTTCTGGGAGTAGGTGCCAAAGGGGCGTGGGCACCACAGCCGGATGTGGGAGAAGGTGTCTCGGTCCATCAGGATGGAGACCGCCGTGGCATATCTGCATCTATGCTGGCCAACAAACACCAGGAGCTCTCATTGTCGGTTCACTGTTCCAGTGCCTACGAGATGAGCACCAACACAAAGCTCATCACTGGACAAATACACCTGCATCAGGGAAAAGGGGATGGAGGGAGAAGGAGAGAAGAAGACACAGTCATTAAATGAAAAACAGAGCTCATACCACTACTGTAACAATCCTCAGTGCCCACATTAATTTGGATGATCAATATCTGGGGTTGCACTGAATAGTTGCCTTGAGGTATTCGGGCCTCACCACCTCACTACAGATATCATACGATTATTGATACAATCACAAGCAGCCTGTCTCGTACTTTTGCCAAACTCAATTAGCAGTTACATCTTCCACCGCCACTTCGGCGCCTCCAAATCAAATTAAATAGATTACATTTCAGGTTTAGGGTCTGTGGCTAGCAGATGAAAGGGAAGAGAGATGGAACACAAAAGCCCCAACTGGATCCTTTTGCCTTTCCCCTTGCATCCCAGCATTTCAAAGAGGACTTGCTTAATAGGAGGCAACATTGGGAGGAGCATCCAGGCATATGCTGGACCTATTTTTAGCAAACAGCAGCAGGGGGTGGGGTAGAAGTAAAACTGTTGTTGCTGTCCTTCCCCCTTTCTCCATGCCAAAGAGCGTACACTACAGAATAGGGAGGGGAAAGCCTTTCATCCACCCAGCAGGCTTTGCTTCTGTAGCTGGGCCAGCTGTGGGGAATGCCAGGAACGTGCCGGCATGCTTAAGGACAAGCAGCAATGGAGCAACTTGTTTCCCTTAAACTGTCTATACTTAAATAAATGCCTTTAAACCGTATCAATTCCACAACATACTTGACAATTCATTCACCCATCCAAACACCTTTTAATGGTTACACATTATACATTACATGTACTAGCTGTATTAGGGCTGAAAGTGGAAAGGATTTTAATGACTTATCACCTTTTCACTTTGAAAAACAGTGCAGTTATATCCCAGCAGACTGCATCTTTCTGCTAAGCCTGACAAAAACATGTCAACAGAAAAGAGAAATGATTAAAATAATAAAAAGGGGGGAGCGGTTGTATGAACCCAATCATCAAAAAGTCCTCACTCAGCAGCTAATATACAGAATCTTGACTAACCAGCTACTCAAGCCTCCAAGTGGTTAAATATAAATAAGGGAACTAACTTCAACCTATAGATAAAAGGACCACATACATAATGATGCAACATGGAATATCGATATGAATTTTTACTAGCTTTTACAAAGCTAACAGTTAAATTCATCTTTCGCTTTTACTGCACACATTGAATTTTTGGATCAACAAATTAAACTCCATGTATGAAGAGTTAATGAGATTATTAACCTGAACTCAACAACAGTAATTATGATTTTAGAAAGCTGACATAAGTGTAAATGCTCAGTCATAAAGATAAATATCACCAGAAATAAAATCAATTCTTTATAGCATAGAAAAAATCGTTCCAGCACTAGAAGGCTTCATCCTGCCATGCACCACCCATGTCTGCTTTTCTACACCCATTCCTATCCTGCTGTTCCCAGATGCAAAACCAGGAGAAAGTAGGTACTATGAAGTCCAATGTTCAGTCTGATGAATGAGCTTAATGTAACTGCGACTGAACATTTCAAAGTTTCTGGAATAGCACACTGACTACAACTTAAAACGTCTATAGTAGCCAATCCCAATAGGTGAATTAGGAGTAATTGTTAATCTTCTCTATTCTGATAATTGACACAAAACTACTTCTACATTGCACTTTAAAATGTAGTCAAATTTGTACATTTGCAAATAAATCTCCATAAAAGGTCATACAATACACACATTCTGTCCCTACCTCAGCGTTTTGTTCAAATAGTTGTGGATAAACCACCTTTAAAAAAAAAAAAAAAACACCCCACAAGAAGAATACACAGACATTCAGCACACAAAAAGTAAACAAGGAAAGACATATAAAAGCCTATAGTAGCACCTAATACTTATATTTGAAAACTGTCCCCTCACCAAGGTTTCAGACAGGTCAGTTTCAAAATTATATATTTTAATAAAAAACTAATTTGACAAACATTACCATGAACACCACTGCAGTCACGTGGTTTCGGTGCAGTTATTTCATCAACATAATTTATTTAAGTAAATACTATTTGTGATGATTAAAAGAGAACAACGACGGTTTCACTGAGGTTATTGGACAAGACAGGTACAGCCGGTCAAATATCAGGTCTTCCTCATGCAGTGGTTATCAACTCAGCTAAGCTGATCAGATGCAGTTTGAGCCAGTTTGCTTCGGACGCGATGCACTATGTATGGTCACCATAGCGACAGGACGTGGAAACGCGCATGCACCGAACGACAGGAATTAACTTAGAGCAGAATTAAGGTTTACATGATAGAAGATGAGAGAGGAATTAAAAATGGAATAAACCAGCCACTTTATTCAGAATTAAGTTTAATTTGGAATTAACATTTGCATCAGGAATTAAGTGTTTACATGGTCATTATTCATCATTTTTAAGCAGAATTAACTTTAATTCTAAATTTAAGAGGAATTAGAATACTCATGTAAACATGGCCAATGAAGCCAACTAAAGATGGCGGTGTAGACCAGTTTTTTCAGGTCCTACTGGGATATCAGATCTTTCAACCCTGATATATCATTGAGGTGATCGTAGGTGGACTTTGTGATTCCCTTAATGCGTTTTTAAAATGTAGGTCTCAGTCCATCACTACAGCCAGCTTTCTGGCCTGGTCGGTGGTTTTTAGGGATAGAATTAAGCTCAGTGGTGACCTTTGATCCCTTATCTTTACCTCAGTTTTGTTCTTGTTCAACTGAGAAGTTCAGGCTCATCCAGTCCGTCTCCTCAATTTATCAAGAGGCTGTACTGAGCCTCGGCTCCTGGTGTCATTTCATAAATCTGCTTAACACCTGCATCCTGTTACTAGTGGTGTGTGATACGACGATACTAGAACATGAAGGATTAAAAACATGTTGACAATCTGCCAGAGTGAGGATATATAAGGAGACATTCTATGTCGCCTGGCTTACCTGCCCATTGAAAGCTGCCTTTTACGATGCGAGTGTACACTTGATCAGTGTTATTTTTTAAAAGGTCCATTTGTGCTCTAACCAGATGACGGATACGCAGACGCACAGACAGTCCTGTCCGTCCTCTGTGTCGAGTGCGAGCATATCTGGAGCGTCTTCAGGCTCCTTGCACTTAAGTCATGTGACGCAGAAGACAGAGTAATACCACCGGAAACAATGGCTCACACTAGGGATGGGCACAATTAATCGATTAATCGATCGTTAAGATTTTAGTCGATTACATTATCTTTAATCAATTAATCAAATGCATCTTTAGACTGGTGCTGAAATTGTATGTAAGTGCAGATTTTCCAGTGTAACCATTGAATGAATCCTAACTGCCACAAGACTCGTTCATCTTGCAATCTAAATAAGGAAACAAACTAGTTTTTTTCTACCTTACTAAATTAAATAGTTTATAAATATTTGATTTTAATATTAATGATTAATGGATAATCGATCGTTAATTCTCCTGATAATCGATTAAGACAATTTAATCGAATGCCCAGCCCTAGCTCACACACCAACTTAAAAAAGGTACAGTGGGGCAACTAATTTGGCTTTTTATTAATAAAAATCAAGTATTGCTTTCATAAACACGTATGTTACGAAAGTCTATTTACAATTGTATTAAAACAAAAACATCATTGCTTAGAATTAGTTATACACAAATACATATGTGGTGGCGTGTCTAATACAAGGCTGCCATTTTGCATCCCCATCTTCAAATGTGGTAGCTGAAAGGGGACAAATTTGTTAGCCCCCCGTGTTGTCACTACCACAGTCACTAATACCTGTGGTGGAGGAGTAGGAGGAAGTAAATACGACCGTGGAGAACACAATCTGTTTTTTTTTCTACTAATATAGAGGACAATTTTTATTATTTGCTGCCTGAGAGGGAGGTCAAAATACCTCAAAAAGGAAAAAGAAATAATCAGGAGAAAACAAGAGTCTACATCGGGGCGGCATTTACTGTACGAGATGAAGACAATTAATGAGGGAGATGTGTGTCTAAAAACGGACGTGGAGGTTGCAGCCTTTCTACTAGACAGGTGAGCTAATTCAACGTAACATTAAAGTTTATGTTAGAAACAGGGCAGAGCTGATTAGTGACTATTTTACTCCAGGTTAGGTCTGATGATTAACCGTTACTTTCTATATAAACGGCTGCTAAGCAGCTGAATCATACGGCTG
>JBBDHI010000009.1:4544071-4558530 GCA_037177115.1 Craterocephalus stercusmuscarum | reverse complement strand
GAGGGTTTTTTTTTCTCCAAAATATTAAACTTTATGCTCATTTGCCGTGGAAACAATCATATATTAAATATCTGAGTGTCTAAAGTGTGTGAGAAACCATTTGGAGCCTTTTGAGTTAATAAAAGAATGAATGTGCCAAAAATATACTTCCTGTGAAAGTCAGATATTTACATATCTGGGCACCTTCATATTGTATTTTTATCCCGCTGATTGAAAACACTTCAAACAATTTCAGCTTCAAATTGACTACTATCCACGCATAGACGTGCAAATGTGAAGACGCATGAGGGTGCCTGTAAGATAAGGCAAACATCTTTCATCCTCAGGTGCTAAACCTGAATAAAACAGCACACTTTCTGCAGAAACGGGCCCCGAGTCCTTACATACATGACTTTCCCAAGCTACGTGCCGCTATGCAAACTGGTTCAGTTCGCACAGAAATGTTTTGACAGCAGTTCTCGGTGCAGTTATCTTCCCCTCAGCGTGTTTGTGGGTGAAACATGAATTCTCCCACCATTCTGCAGCCAGAGCCACTAAAGTCTCAAAGTTAGCACTGATAACTTGACCAGATCTTTTTCATGAGAACAAACTGCATTTGTAGGTGGAAGACCTGTGAGAAAGTAACCGTTTTTCATTGGACAAGGGCTTAAAAGTTCAAACAGTTTGAAAAGTCACAGATATCTAATGTCGGACCGCTTTCCTTTATTCATTTGATCTATACGATGAAATAAGACTGCATGTATGTGTCATTTGTTTAATTTGTTTCTTTTTATCTGCTCTTATTTGTATCAAAGTATTTACAACCTCGGTTCCAAAAGAGTTGGGATGGTGTGCAAAATGATGATAATAAAAATAATTCATTTCATTTAAAGGTGCCTTTACATAAAGACAAGGTAAAAGAATCAAAGTCATTGTAAATGTAAAATGTAAATAAAAACCATCATCAGACATGTAGGGTTCTGAGCTGTCTGCTTATAACAATCTCCATGCTCCCTCTCCTCTACCTCCGTATTTTACCATTTTAAATGAGCTTTGGTCCGGAGAAGACGGCGGCGTCTCTGCATCCGGTTCACATCTGACTCCTTCTTTGAATGATAGACCAGCGTTTGTGGACTTTAGGGTGAACTTTGATCACAGGCAGTGATTTCTGGAAGTCCTCCTGAGCCCATGCAGGGATTTCCAGTAGAAGATCATGTCAGCTGCTTGAGGGCCCCAAGATCACCAGCATCCAGTTTTGTCCCAAACATTCAGAGATTCCTCCTGGTTCTCTGAATATTTGATGTTGTTATACACTAGTGTGATATTTAAAGTCTTTGCATTTGTATGTTGATGAATATTTTCTGATTGTTCCGCATCTTTAGGTGCAGTTTGTCTCAGATTTTGCATCTGAGAGACTCTGCCTCTCTAAAATGCTCCTTTACGCCCAGTCCTGTTCCTAATTAACACAATTATAGGTCAAAAGCTCCTCCAGTTGTTTTAGTTGTGCTTTTAAAGCCATTTTTTAATTTGCATGTTGCACAACGTCTCTGCCTCTTTGGGATCGGGATTGTCTGAAGTCCTGAACATTTGGAAGTAGGGATGCCACGATTAGATTCAATTCCTGATTTTAATTTCTCGATTTTGATTTTTTTACGATTTCTGTCCAACAAAATTAATTAAGAGATTATTTTATGGCCAAATTAATTGTCTTTTTCTTATATTTGCCTTTTTCTATTGGCTGTTGTACTAACAAATCTTAACACTGAACAAATAATTATTATAGATATGGAAATGATCACAAATCTTTATTAACGAAAGAAGTTTTGTTTTATTGAACATCATCTGCATTGATTGCATTGATGCATTGCTTGCAAATCAATTTTCCTTTTTTCTACATCGATTGCCATTTAAACCAGTTTGAATTGATTTTGAATCAATTATCAAAGTATTGTTACATCCCTATTTGGAAGAGATTATAAAATTTGAAAGGCTGCAATATGAAAAGTGTGAGACAGAGCCTCAGCATGTGGCAGCGTATGTTCTCACAGAAGCACACAAACATGACGGTGAGCACAAGTGTCTCCTCTCTCCCTCAGATCTGTTTCAGCATCCTCCAGCTGTGTCTCAGGGAGCTGTTTGAGTTCAGGTTCATGCAGACGGATCCAAACTGGGCCAACTTCTTTTACAACTCCGACACCAGCAAGGTGAGAGGAGTCCAATCTGAAGTAGGAAGGATTGTCATGTTGCAGCAGATTTTTAACTCTGATTGTTTCCTCAGGTCATCTTGTTAGACTTCGGAGCGTGCAGAGGCTACCCAGAAAAATTCACAGACGACTACATTCAGGTGATTGTAAAACGGTGGAACGGCCATCAGTGATGGAGGCGTTGTGAATAAACACAACTTCAGCATCCGTGTTCCATGTGTTCAGGTGGTCCACGCAGCCTCGGTTGGTGATCGTGAGACGGTTCTCTCCAAATCTAAGGACCTGAAGTTCCTGACAGGCTTCGAGACCAAGGTGGGTTATTTTAGGCGGTGCAGCTGAGCTCATTCATCTTTGATATGGTTTATCCGTCTGTCTCGTCTGTCTCGTTCATTTACTTTTCTTTCTTGGTGTTTGACGTTGGCATTTTGCATCTAATCTCTCCGTCTATGACCACACACATCTGCATATTTCTATTTTAGTCTCTCTTTAAATTTGTAAAATGAAGTGAGTACTCATGTGCATGAAAGGAAAGAAAAAACACCCCTCTGCTATTTCCTGCTCCCCCTCCAGGCCTTCAAGGATGCCCACGTGGAGGCGGTGATGATCCTCGGCGAAGCCTTCACGTCCCCTGAGCCCTTTGACTTCGGCACCCAGAACACCACCCACCGCATCCAGGAGCTGGTCCCGGTCATGCTGCGCCACCGCCTCACGCCTCCCCCTGAGGAGACCTACTCTCTCCACCGCAAGATGGCCGGCTCCTTCCTCATCTGCTCCAAGCTGAAGGCTTGCATACCCTGCAGGGACATGTTCCTGGACGTGTACAACGCCTACAACCAGAGGAGGCAGGCAGCACAGGCTCGCGCGTAGACGCAGCGTGACAAGCCGAGAGTAGCCTGGAACGTTTGCAGAGGTGGATTTTTGTCACATGGACGGAAAAGTCTCAGATGACCGTGTGGATACACTTTATAGGACTCCGTGTCAGTGTGTTACAGACTGCATGTGCACTCTGAGGGGGTCTTAATGTTCTCTGCACTGATAACATGAAGGTGTCATTTGGGGCGTCTTGCCCCACAACTCAGCATCACAGTGAGGTGTGACTGAACCTATGTATAGACAAAAAAATCCTAAAATTATAACCATTTGAAATGTAACTATTGTGACAATGAAGGGAGTCGTTTATATTGAAGCTATACACTGAATCATCTACAAGCATCGTTTGTTTTTATTACAGCAAATGTACAATACTAAGCTTCAGTTTGAAAAGGCAGGGTGGAGATTTTCTTTTTTACTTAAATTATTTCATTCCAGTTTTCGCTCGCTTTGACAGGAAAGTCGGCCTTATTTTCCTAAAGACTCAGCATCTACTGTCCCCAGTGTGGATAATAAGCCCTACACAGAAAAGGCTGTTGCTGCCAAGTGCTCTTCTTTGTCTGAGGAACTTGCTGGTGAATAAAGCTTTCACCTACATGTGATGGCTGCCAGATGAGAAGAGCAGATTATCAGAGGAATTACAGTTTAATGGAAGCCTGCAGAATAATGGCCTTGACCTAAAACTCCACTGGTCTTATTTAAACACTGCTTTACTGAAGTCATGTGTACTGTGTCTGATGCAACGGTGTGGCGTGCATGGTTAGTTTTTTGTATTAAAACTTGAGAAAGCTTTTTGTGTGTGTGAGCATAACAAATCAATGCACTGGTATATGTTTGGAGACTACAAGCCAAGGATTTCCTACACTCCATATTTCCATATTGATCTTTCCATTTCTGTTTTAGACCCATTTGGGAAATGTCACTGACCGGAGGCCATGTTTGACCTCACAGTTTTCCCTACAAATGCCTTGCGTTGACATTTGAGCCCATTGGCCATCATTGGGCTCAAATTCTGTAAGGCTTGAAGTAATGGAGGACTAATGGGTCCGTGTGTACGGGAGCTATTTTAGTTTCAAGGTGATGCTGCCAATTTTGTTTCCAATAAAGCCATTAGAGTACAACTCGGCTTCTCAGGAAGTGATGGGAGCTATAAAAACCTGTTAGGGAACAGAACACTAATGTTTTATCTCCATTAGTGCTTGCTGTTAGCATCCCTTCACAGAGCTTAGCTGCAACCTGTACAGAACATCTGCTGACCTGCTCTTACACTACATGAAAATCACAGTTTATTTAGCCGACTTCAGGGAATCAGCCGCCGATAATGACTGCAGCACATGTTGGAAAAGAAAAAGCACATTCTTTCCATGGAAAGTGGCTGAGACTGGTGTGTGGTGGTTTCTGCTGAAAACCAGCTCGCTGATGAAGCTTAACACATGGCGCACATAGGAAGAGTTGTTCTTAAAGACAGGACTCAGAAACAATATGAGGTTGCAGTTCTGAAAAGTTTTAGGCTGAGTCGTGTTTTCTATGACGTCTTTTCTTTCAGACAGATTTAAACTTATACATGCATCAGTTTTGCAGTCGACTTTTATTCCGCCTTAAAAATGACTTTCTTTTTCATTTTTACATGAATCATGAAGGTCCTGGTCGTTTCCATGGAGATGAAGGAAGTTTTATTGTTTAAGTATTTACCCTTCCTATCATACTATCTTGGGCTTAACCCCCTGGATATTCGTGGTGTTTCTAAATGTGCATTTCATTCATTATTCTGACTGACCATTGATAATAGCGTTGATTATCATTATCATTACCAATGGCTTCCTAAGATATTTACCTGTGTAAGACCTCCATTTAAACATCTGTAAAACTCTGGTTCACTTTTCAAGCCTCTACTTCCTCATCAGACATTATTTTACTCATTCCTAGATTCTCTGGTTTACACAGACAGTAATGTGGTTTTCTTTTAAACATAGAAATGTTCTACTTTCTTCCAGGTTAAGTTAGGCTATCTCAAGTCTCAGCTTTCTTATGAGCCCAAGATTGTGGTTGTGAAAATATAGCTTACTTAATTTATTTTGGGTATGTCACTTCATCCGAGAGGCAGACAACGCAGACCTTGTCAAGAGAAGGTTAAATGAAATCTAAAAATCACTTTCCAGGAGGTGAGAGAAAAAGCTACATTTTCTTTGCTAAACGTCGCAGTTTAAAGGGTTGTGTCATTTTAAAGTGGCTGACAATGTATTTGTTCAGCAATATGAACTAACCTAGTGAATAATGTATCAACTTTGAGGGGCCCTCTGTATTTTTCTTCAGGCAGAATGAGTGGACTTGCACTTTATTTGACGCACGATGGCGCCACAGAGAAACTGAAGCCAAATCTTTACCCCCCCAGCCCCCCCACCCTTTTTTCTTTTTTGGAAAACATCAATGGGAAGAGTGGATTTGCATGTCCGGCCGTCTGTGCCAATGGGCTCACTGGGAAGGCTGGGTTAGCGGGTGGAGCCGGGGAAGGCAGGCCAGTAAGTGCACAGTCAACAACCAAAGCATCCGAGATTACTACAGACACACGAATTTCCAACGAAATCACCCTTCATACCCCAAAGTCGTAATTGTTTTAAAAAAGAAAACTGAATCGCAGGAATAAGGCAGAGTGGCTTTTTCACCCTGGTGTAGGCTATTTGTAGTTCCTCGCGCCCGCCAGGTTGATTTGCGGCTCCACGTCGCCTCCTCCCATCGCTTCCAACGCGCGGATGAAGATTTCCTCTGAAACCACCTTTAACTGATTCCCGTGCAGTGGTCGCATCTTTCTGTCCGGGGTCCTGGATTTACACACAGGAGAAGAGGGCAGCCGATCGTTGTCTTGGGTGAGTTCACCAGATCAAATCTGGCTTTCCCACTCACACGTCCAGTGATTTTTTTCCTGTAAGGTGACCCGGTAATGTCTTTATTAATGAACCAACCGACTTACCGAAAAGCAAAGAAAGATCCACTCAGGCTGAAAACACTGATGATTTTCTTCCTGATCAGAGTTTGAGGTCATCTCTCTTGTTCAGGTGGACCTGCAGCGGATTTGATGTAATCTCCCCGGCAGGCCCATATGTGTGAAATGAATGAAATGTGGCAGCTTCAGCCTTTCTTCTAATGCTTTACAGTCGGGATCCATAAGGAATGAGAACAAATGCGTGTTAGCCGGACTGATCGATTCATACACACAACTCCTGCCTCTTAAGCAAACCTTAAAGATGCTTAAAATAGGCTTCAAATGATGCTGTGGGCAATTAAAAGCTCCAACGTTATAGCTTCATGGTATAAATTACAGGTACAGCTTATCATTGTTCTGTTTTAGCTGTTACTGTCAGGAAAGTAGCAGTATTACATCATTACTGGCATGTGAATCCCACTGACTGCATGGGTGTATGGGCTCCTGTAGGTTGCTGTTTCTAGGGCAGCGTGGACACTGAAACAAACCTCAAAGTTTGAGCATAAAGAACATCATTGTACCTGCTTCCTCAGTCCCCTCTATATCACCCCTTTGCATCATGCTGTTTGGTGAATCGTGTCTTTTTGGGTCTGATTGCATCATTTTCTCAGTTCTTAAGGGCTTCTTCTATGTTGTAAAAATGCAAGTAATCTCTCCGTCTTGCCTGAGATGAATGGATTGCTCATGAGAGCAAATCTGAGTGTAGCTTTCGACACAATACTCTCACGCACTCATGCACGCACGCACTGAGACAATTGGCACATGCCTTCCTGTATAGGGCCTATAGATGCATGCGACTCTATTGTCTGGGGGTCTCCATCTGTTCCATGACATGACATTCCTGAGACAGCCAGTCGTGCTGTTGAGGGGTGGTCTACCCTGACGAGTGGCTCAGAGGGAGGACAAAGTCACATGAGATGTATTAAGAGAGGTGTCCCACCCCCCTGCATTAGACCATTGTGGAGTTTGAGCTGGGGATTGTGAATCTATATGTGGATGAGTAGTTTACTTTGGTTCTGCCGGCATGGCCAAAGAGAGGCTTGCATTAGTAGGCTGTGAGATTCGGACTGGATTAAGTTTTGTCTATATATTTTCAGTCATGGACACACTTCAGTGGCCCCTGCAGTCTGCAAACACGACATGAGGCAAAAAGTGTGGTATGATGTGTTTACAGCACAGTGAGGATGGTGGTCAGCATGTTTTCTCCGTCTCATTTGGAAATGACTCTGGATAATCTTCACAATAATTCCGAGCTGAATATTTTAGGAGATTTCCCATGCAGCCGGTCCAAAATGTATTAGGTGTGAAAGTGGACACATATTGTCCACATAGTGGACTACAGAGGCTCCGAGAACGTTAAGCCCTTTTTATACATCGGTTCATCCTCATAAAGTAGACATCTTTACAAAGCTGCCACTGTTCTGTCATAATTAACACGGACCAAACACGGACCAGGACTTATGCGCCTTAGTTGCGCAGTAATGGATGATTTAGCACAGCGGAATGACGATGGGTCGCCCACGATCATTTTTTAACTGATGTGTTGCAACTGGTGTGTAAAAAGAGCTTTAAACTGTCTCACCCCTTTGATTTCCTCATGTTCAGCCTTCAACCCACCTGATGTTCAGTGGAGGTGCATCACCCCCAGAAAGTCGTGTGTAAAAATGCGCGTAGTTTTGGTTAGGAGTTTGCAGGAAACAGTGGAAGCTTGTGTTGGTTCAAAGGGAAGACCATGGTTTCCATGGCAGTAGCTGGTGGAGCCGTTTAGGTTGGCCTGCTCTTGTGTTCGGGTTCTAGCTTCAGAAACTGCTTCGGTAAAACTTTGTTCATGTATGAAACCAACATCAAAAAGCCTATCACAGTTTTGTAACCTTGGCAGATAAAAACATAATGTCCTATTCTGCAGGAAGCCGATAACGTCAGTGTCAGATGTACCATCCTGATTTTCCATGAAACCTTTTAAAACAAAACTCTACTTCACTGTTCTCCCTTAACGGCCTCAGCCACGGCAAATTTAACTTAATATGAATGTCTGTATTCATAGTGGGCTCCCCCCAATAATGGGCCAATGTAATTGTTGATCATGATCACTAATAGAAGAAGAAGAAAAGAATAGTCATGGGAAAAGGTCCAATATGCAGCAACCATGACAGTTATATACAGTGTTGTTATCGTTTTGGTGTCATATAAGCATCATGATGAAGAAAAAGGAAGATGATGAACAGCATCACCTCCTGAGCCTGGTGGATCCATCGCTGCTGTGGTCACTAAAAGGTCGCTGCCACCGTTAATTATGTATCATGTTCAGTTTCTTCTTTTAGAAAGTCTGATATTTTTGATATTGCAGAGGATGAGGCTTCTCCAGAGCCGGGCTTAGCAGACGGTTAGGTTAGGTCTGCAGAGAGACTCACATGGTTGCCATCCAGAGCCAATCTCTGCTGTACATTAATTAGCTGTGTAACTAATCACCAGTGCAACGCAGCCATCACAAGCAGAACATAATTATACCACCTCCGTACACACACACACACACACACACACACACACACGTGTAGGTGCACACTCTGGCAATTACACACTCTCCATTTCCCCTTAGACCATTTCCCCTCTTCCACTGCTCTGATTGCTGCATTAGGACTTGGCTGCATTTTGTCGCACACACACACACACATACAAGGGGGATGGTCGGTCTGCTGTGACCACAATACGACGTGGATCAAAGGTCATCCAATTGGCCAATCAGGGTCCTGCCTGTTTTGGCTGGTTGAGGAGGAGGGCGTTGCCCCCCCCTCTTTGTGCTGGTCAGGGTGGGTCTGCTAAACAAGCAGCTCCGCTTCCAGCTCCGGTCGTCCCGCTGCTGCCTGACTCACTTTATGAGCCTGTGGGTCAGTGGATTGTCCAGTTTAGAGGGAGTTTTTTACTGGTTTATAATATGGTGTAATGTTTTTGAAATCATCTGCTTCTTAAAAAGTTGAAGAGCTAAGAATCATAAAATGGCTGAAGCAATAAAATAAGAGCTGGATTGATGGTGCTCCTGGTGCTTCCGTCTTCCTCTGTACATCTGCGTTATGTAGATCTGTTGTTACTGAATGAAGCCGAACCTTCCAACTAAAACCCTTAAAGTGCTTGCACACTCTTTCCGGTGGGATTAATTAAACGAACAGAATGAGAAAATGAGATGTGAAAGAGGCTGAATGTGAAGAGATGAGTGGAGGAAGAGGAGCTGCTCATAGTCGGCTGCTGAAAAGGAGAAGTGCGCAGAAGAGATTAGATAGAAATAAGGAGACAAAGGGAGAAAAATTAAGTCAGTGGGTGAAGCGAAAGAAAGACAGAGGGATGGACCAAACAGAAGGAGAGGAAAAAGTGAGGATAAGCCAGCAGGTCATTTGATTTGCTCATTGGGTACGATCACATCAGTCTACTGAACCTCTGACCCAGAGGATGTGAAAGTCTTCTGATATTTACGTCCATGTCAACCTCTATCTTGTTTTTTTCTCTCTTAGTTGCACACACACACACACCCTTCCACACGTATTCTGCTGTCTAATGCCTGAGTGCCTTCAGTATGTGCTGAGCGGAGTTATCTGATTTCTGCCTGCAAGTTAAATCCAACCACTCCTTTTTCCCATATAGCTCTGTTTCTGCATGCACTGATGGCAGACACACATCAAAGACATAGCCCCATTGTTTTGTGTGTTTGTGCACGTATTATGTGCTCTTACTGGTGTGTTTTATATTGTTTTGGCTTGATACATGACTGCAGCATTGGATTTCAATTCATGTATATTGGACAGTCATGTGTGAAGGGAGCAACTTGCATTGGCTTGAGTGTGTAAGACCATGCATGTGTGCAGACAGATGCACGGCTGACTTGTATGTGTGAGTGTTTACAGTACTTGCACACATTTCCCTGGCGATCAGCAAATTACATCTTAGCTGCAATAGCGTTTTTTCTTCTGCAAATAACAAGAATGATATTATGAATCGGTAAAAAATCGGTATCTTGATTTATGTTTTTCATTACAAGTGTTCTTTGCCTGGTTGCCTGGTTTACCTATTGAAGCTCAAGCCCAGCTATATAAGGTACTGCTGCCTAATAAAAAGAAAAAAAAAAAGAAGAAATCAAAAACACAAACGGATGGAAACCACTACACAACCACTACAACATAAAACCCTCTAAAACATCAGATCCCTCCCTGTGGGTCCAGTCTGATCTATATAATTTTCCAAGCCATTAGCATCTGCTTTGCTTGGCCATTATCAGCTGTTTGCTTGTATGTTGCCCCAAATGACACCTAGTGCACCGGACAAGCTCACAATACTGAATGCTTTTGACATGTATTTCTTCACAGAGAGCACTAATACTGCCTCTGCACACTGATGTAATAAATTGTCTTATTTGTCGTCCATATTAGTGAAAACTGAAGCATCTTTCATGTCTGCATGCTAATTATGAGGCTGCTAACAAGAGGTTGATTTTATTAGCTTAGCACAGGGGCTATACTTCAGCTTACATGTCTAAATTGACCAAAAGGTAAAAAAAACCTGACTATAAATCAGCTCATTTATCGTCTATAAATAACAAGCTAGCAAGATATACATCCAAATGAAAACAAAATACCTGTACTCAGTTTTTGAAGTCTAAATTCAGCCCAAAACTACAACTTAGCTAAGCTAGCATGAAGTGACAGTTATGTGTTATTTTTTTCCCAGACTTTTCTAAAACCACAACTAGATTTTCTCTTTTGTTTGGTGAGATGATGAGGTGTTTTTGTCAGAATTTCTTATGATATTGCCATTACTTGGCTGTTTCCGTGTCTCCTGTCTTTTTGTTATGCTAGGCTAATTTTTAAATCTTGGGAACAGGGTAGTTTGGCACTGAGCACTGAGCTGCTCCTGCAAAGACATGATGAATCTGTTCAGACTGGATGAGCTTAAGGGTGTGCAAAGTTTGTTTCTCCCCTAACAACCAGATATGTAGGGACTGCATTTCATATTGTGCAGTTTAATTAAAATGTATTACAATTTTGCAATGTGATGCAGTAAGATGTTTCTGATAGAAATGTCCAAAATACATATTGCATGCTCACATACATTTATTTATCACTTAAATCTGATTAATAATGGTTGGATCTGCTTTGGTTATTGGGTTGGAAAATTAGTTTATTAGCCTTGCAGGATAAGAAGAAGAGGAAGAAAAAAGTTGCATTAACAGGGTTGTTCCTGTTACCCATACAGAGGTGGTAAACGAGCCCAGATGTGTTTAGACTGTGAAGGTTCAGAGGAAGGCAAGCATTGTTTGCCATGTCTCTAATTTTGCTCTTTGCCGTACCCACTGCCCACAAACAATGACTTTCTAACATGTAGAGTACAAGTGTTGTTGAGCTTTTATATCACAGCATCGGAAAAGGGAAAAAAAAACTAGAAAAAATATTCCATTTAGGTCCAATACGACGCTGGCTTCTCCACTCCACACATCTGAGTAGCTCAGAGAGCGATTGTTAACAACAGACAGAACCCAAGTTAAATCTTCCAGAGGACAGAGAGGCCCATTCACTCTTCTATGTGAGGAGTGGAGAGTAGAGAGAGGGGAAAAGAGTGCACGAGATGGGGGTGGGACGGAGGAGCCTGTGACAGCACTTAGAGTGGCGTGCATCTGTTTAGTGTGTCGTCTCTGTAGGCCTGTCTTAAGAGGACACAAAGGCAGAGTGATGTTGGACAGCTGATGCCAGTCTTCATCTGATGGAGGAGACGACCAGCTAGAAGGAATGTGTTACTGCGGAATATGCACCAATGCTTACCTGAAATACTTTAGCCCAGTCACGCTTCCTTTCTGTGGCCATTCAAACTGGCCCAGGCATTCATTTCACTCAGCTGCTGAGTTGTTTTTTGGGGGAATGAAGGAAATGGGGACAAAGTGATAAAACAACATGAATGTTGGTGTTTTGCATGTAATTTTAACTTAATACTGGTGCAGCTGAAATGCATTCAGAGGAGCTTGACTGAAAAGATAACAGCGGACATGGGCACAATACTGTAGCTACATCACTGAAGGCAGTTTAGCAGAATTTGTGCAGCTCTGAAGAAGTACTCCCATGACATGCAAACGCGCCTTGATGATGTTTAAAAAAAGTTCGGTAACCAAATCTATGGGATCAAAATAGTTACATTCAGCTTGTGGTTTAATCAGCTCATATAAATGTGAGGGAATGTTAAATCGTAAAACTGGCTTGGGTCTTTTTTCAGGCTGATGTCTGTAAATCAAAATGACAGGATGGGCATACACTGACCACAACAAACTGAACTGATGCTGATGCCGTCCTGAGAAATCTTTGCCACTGGTTATTTTGCTATTAAATTCACCACTGATGTCAAACAGGGAATTTAAATCTTGGGATTGCCACTTGTAATGACAGCTAAACGACTGACCTAAAGAATAATATATAACTTGTATGATGTTGTTTGATCTGGTTTGCTGGCTTCCTCCTGGTACAGGATGACTGTAAAACTTGCAGCGATGCCCCAGCAAATGTGCCAGTGAGTCTGCGGTTTATGAAACATTCTTGCTGTTTACTGGTGCTATGACTCATGGTTGCTATGGTGAGCAGCTATGACAGCAACACAGCTGATTAGTAGCATCTGACTCCACATGATGGTACTCCCTTCGTCCTCTCCTTCTCTCCCACTCTCCATCAGTCCATATCTTTTGAGTTCTGGCTCGTTTTTCTAACTCTCCTGCTTCATTTCCTTTCATTCCTGTAACCTTGAATCTGCTTCCTTCTTTCTTTATTTGAGTTTTCCTTTCATGGCTACATTAAAATACTTCATACAGATTTTCTCCCCCTTATAGCTTTTGTATTTCTACAGTATGTGCCCATCTATCTATGGTTGCCATCTGGACGCCAGATGTGGCCCATTCCCTTAGCTGTTTGCTTCATAATCATAAACAAGAGACAAATGACATGGAAATGATCCCTTCTGAGACAAGACATAAAGTTCCTATAAAACATGTAAAAGAGATGTATAAAAACATCACAATGAAAGGAAAATGACATACAGTAGATACCAGATCTAAACTGCAGTGAAATATTATAGAAATATTCTGCATAATGAGATTAAAATAAAAAAAGAATACCACAGACACCATTAATCCTCCCAGAGACAAATAAAACAAACAGGCTGTTATTGTCATCAGGTACCAAACAGTGGCTTTACTTGAAATACAGAATTAGTGCTGATGATGTGAATACTGCATTGATGTAATAGCCAGTTGGGAATGGGTGTCAAATTCCTGTTGTGTGTGGTATATCTGAATATTCATTGATTAAGCCTGGACTTTACTGTTGTAATCAATTATTTTAAGGCCAGACATGAAGAGCTGTCGTTTCCACTGTCTGTTTTACCAGTGTATGATGTCTCTCGACTGTGGCTGCTCCCTACTGTTTCATCTGGACCAGTTAGCAAAAATTTATCACCGATGGGTCTCCTGAGCAGAGAAAGTGTTGTTTATAAATGTTTATGCTTAAGCCTAAGTTTCTGTTCCTCCTCTGGTCTGGAAGTGTGTCATTAGTGATGTAAATTAGACTAGATTTTTAGATGTGCTATTTTACTTTTACTTGAGTAGAATTTCAGTAAAGATATTTTTACTTATGACGTGTCCTTGCGCGCCTGCACATGCTTGTGTGGGTGGAATTCTCTCTGATGATGGTTGGTGCTGAGATGGAGGTGGAGGAGGCTGAGGATTGTCAAGCAGAGACATTGAACATAAAGATTAATTGGAAAGCGAAGGATATCCTTGGGCATGTGTTTAAACACAAACAAGGCATAGCATCATCATGCAAAGCAAACCGTGCTACCCTGCCAGGAAGAGCTGTTAGACTTCCTGCCTTATCAAATCTATGATAGAAAGTGGCAGTAAATAGAATACATGTTCTTTTGCACCTCTATATACCAAACATTTTATTTACTGTTCAGTTAAAACCTTCCTTTGTTAAGCAAAACGTGCCTTCATGATATCAATTCTAAAAGTAACTAAGTAACTGAAATTACATCTTAAATTAAGTAGTTTTTAAGATGGTTCTAGAAATTAAACAAAGTAATTTTTCAGTACTTTTCCACCTCTGCAGAGTTGTTGGTAAAGCTCAATGTCAATTTGAAACTTTTCCACTGTTTTGAAAATCTGGATATTAGTGGGTGTTTGCTGTGTCTTTGAACAGTTAAAGCCTTAAGATAAAATCAACAATTTACTTGTCAGATTACAGTAGTGGCCAGAGCCAGACTTAGCACCGGTTTTTTGGTTTTCAACCGCCTTAGCACCGGCTCCTGGTTCTCAAAACTGGTTCTATCCTTCACCAACTCTTTCCTGGGCCAGAGTTGGAACCGGCTCACGTAGCGGCTGGGGGCGGGGCTACCTGGCCACAGTGAAA
>JBBDHI010000009.1:4522290-4539222 GCA_037177115.1 Craterocephalus stercusmuscarum | reverse complement strand
CCCAATCACGCCCTTCCAAGTCTCACTATCATTGCCCACGTGCGCATTGAAGTCCCCCAGCAGAACGAGGGAGTCCCCCAGCCCCCAGGCCTGGCTCCAGGAGGGGGCCCCAGTGACCCGCGTCCGGGCGAGGGAAACATTGGCCCTGTTTTCTTCATCATATGGGGTCTTTGGACCGCCCTTAGTCCGATTCCCTGCAGAAGCAGGGAAAGCACAAACCCCTCCACCACGTTAAGGTGGCGGCCCAGGGAGGGGCAAAGTAATTTGTGTATGATAAAAATATATATGGTTAGAGTTTAGGGATAAAAAAAGTCATGGTTATGGTTAAATATTAATCAGCACATGGTAATAGGGTTGTGTGACAAACCTATACGGGACACACAACAACAGGCAGTGTAAATGTTACCAGCTCATAATTCCTGCATCTTTACTGGGACTCAGCAAAGTTTAAATAAAGCTGCTACACATTTCCTGCTGAGACCGGACTGCCTGTGTTCGGTACCAGCATATAAGGAGTAGTTTGTACGCTGCGGACCTCCATCACGCTGGCACTTCACACTCTTTGTCCTGTCACTCGACTGGTCTAAACACATGTTTAGGTAGGGGAGAAGCATCATTTTATTAATTTTTTCATCAGAGTAATGTTTTATAACATTATGAGCAATGCTCCTAAAGCTTAGCTGTCTGATCCGTGTTGGGTATTCTCAAAGCGGGAGGTTTTTGTGAAGCTTCCTTCCAGTGAAATAAGACAGAAAGCAGCCTGTGTGTGAGTCTGTCAGAGGCTCTGCTGTATGTAGGTCTGTGTTATCTAATACAATCTGTCCCTATCTAATATTCACATGGTTAACCCTTTGATGTGAAGAGAGGAGAAGATAGGATTTTTCTTCCCTGTTTAACAGAGCTCCTCCTGGAAGTTTCCTGACTTTAAATGGAAAAGCACAGAAAGAAAAAGTTGCATGCTCACCTCCAATAGTGTGTCAACACTTTGCTTTAGATGCTTCAGCTTCAACAAGCTACATAAGAGCGTGTTTGTGTGAGCACTGTAAATATAATACACACACACACACACATCTCATATCCAGGAGCTATAAAGAGTAGATTCCCTGCAAGGTCTGAAAGCCCCAAAACTTCTCAGCATCTTCCTCAAGGCGCTGGTGTCCTACATATACACATATCCTTGCCAAGTTTGAGTAGCTGTAGATTTATGACTTCAGGGACATCCCCTCTCTTTTAATTAGCTTGAATTGGGCTGAGCACAGCTGGAAGAAGATGCGATTGCAGACTAGGTCTTTTTTGCAGAATTTCTATAAAAATGTGATGACTGTCGAGTTGTTTGCTGATGTTGCCAGTTTAGCAGAGGGGCTTCAAGATACAGATGGACGAAGCTAAAACCAGAATAAAGATTGATTTCTTCCTAATCATTAGTTTGAAAACACACATTAAGTTATGAAGATTATGAAGACATTTCGGGGGCTCTTTGTTATAAGACTGTATGAAGAGTCAGGGGAAGCTGCTACTGACTAACCAGGTATAGAAAACTAGCGGCCCTCTTTTTACAGGCCCTGCGTTGTGCTGTAGGACGGATGGGGAGTATTTCTGTTGCACCTATAGGGACACTGTTTACCTGTGTTATGGATGTTAACATGCTGACTTCACTATCAGATGTCCCACAGAGAACTTTTGGGACACAGAACTGAGGAATGAAATCCAACTTTCTTCTTTGAGCCTAATATTATCCTCACTCTCTGAGTGTGGCGTTGATGTGCTGAGGTTCACCCTGCCCGCTACACACAGCAGAGTGAAAAACAAGAGCAGAGTTTGAATCACTTACTCTGTGGCTGTGCTTGATTCAGGGCTGCTCTGAATAAGCACTTCTGGAGTGACACTGCTTCCATCAGCCAAGGCAACTTTTCCATTTTGGTAGGAATCGGAGCTGATTGGTGCTGATCTGATGTCAGGCCAGATGCAGATTAGAATGAAGGAGGCAGCAGGCAGGGAGGCGGAGAGATGGATGAGTCAGCCTCATTTTAAACGGCTTCGCTTGGCATATATGGGATGCATGATGGGAACTGCTTTATGCTTTTAAGAAGATTACTTTGTCATTTTTAGTTCTTTCTTGTGTTAGAAGTGTGTCTCCGTGGTTTTCTGCTCTGTGTTGCCACACAGTGAGTCACGGCTGTTGACTCATGGAGATGCTTTTCTCTGGATGTGTGATGTCAGACGAGGCCTGCTGGAAGACGCCCGCTGACGCGTGGTTCCATATCTCCGGTGCTTTTGTTTACCCCGACTGTTTCTACACCGTTACGGGTCAATCAGAGAGACAACTGTCCTCCTACTGACAGATGGTCATGTGCGGTGTGTGTGTGTGTGTGCGGTGTGTGTTTCTGCTTGCATTTGGTAAAGACTTCATTTTGTAGGGGGGGAGGGGAAGCGGGTTTTTGGAGAGGAAGAAGAGGTGGAGACTTGTGAGGAAAAGGTCAGCGAAGGCACAGCTGGTAAGACCCCCACCCCAACCAGCTGCTGCCTGAAAAGCGCCCGTCAGCAACCTGCCTGGAAGGACGTGCCTGCCCCCTCCATCCTCTTATTCTCTTTGCCCCTCGCCCCCCCTGGCATATCCCCCTGCAGACTCAGCCCAGCTGTTCCCTCCTCTCCTGACCCCCAACAAAACACAACTACACTAACCACTACAAACACCTGGAGACCCCCCCATCAATCCCTTGTTGGGGGCTTAATCCAATAAGTAACATCAAAGGTATCCCAGGAGCTGTGATGTCTGTAGGGCTGCAGTTGGAGCAAGTGGAAGCCTGAGGCCGGCGCTAATCCACCAGCTGCGTCTGGGCCCTACAGGGCCGACTTCTGCTTAATGTTTGATCACAAGCATCAGTTTTACTGTGGGGCAGAGCCTCTGCATCTGTATCAGATGTATTATCAGGGAGCAAACGCTGAGCTCACCAGTGTTGAACTGAGTAAGGCTCAGTCGTGTAAAAGTCTTGAGTCAAGCCTCATTTTTTACATGTGCCAGGAAAGTGAGTTTGTGCAAATCCACTGAAGGTGAAAGTCAGTTGTGGTGCAACCATCTTCGTTTTTTTCCCTGTTCAGGCCTTCTTGGGAGGATGAATCATAACTTCTTTAAGTAATTTTCTGATTAAAAAAGTTCTTCAGGCTTCTTCAAAGACTTTCCAAAGCTCTTCTTTAGACGTTGTGTTGTCTGCCCACATGATCCTTCTCTGGTTGTCGTCTCTTTTGGCATTCCTCAGCATTTTCTCCCCGTTTCTGCTTCCTTAAGACAGCCACCATTCTGATGAAGTCTGATGAAGTTAAAGTGATGTGCAAATACAGTTTTGGTTTGTTGTTCGACAAACACACACAAATGCTAGTATTGCGTGTGTGAGGTGAAGTTTTTGGTCTGCTTTTTCATTTACCTACTTTTTTTTAACCTTGAGCATCGGTAAACACATGCAATAACAGTAAAGTCCCCTCCTTTGGAGCGATTGGCAGAAATAATCAGGGCTTGTGCACAGTACTGGAAATCTTGATGTCGCTCCACCAGTTGAATCTTTTTGTTTAGATTATCTTTTGTAAAAATCAACCTGCTGAGACTTGAAATATGTTTGAGATGTTTAATTATTCACAGCCAATGCTTCATCACATAGCCACGAAGGAAAGCTGGAAAACTTTGTGGTTCTAAATGTGGATATTTCAAAGTCATCTCTTGAAGTACCAGTGAATTAAGGAGTGTTATTATTGCAGCCACTAAAACCCAAACATATAGAGTTGCGAGCGGGGGAGATAGGAAAACACCTTTGGGCTTCTAGCAATTGAGACCATCGCTGTCATTCCCTGAAAGCACAGAGCTTCTACTTTTTTCCTCCGGTTGCGCGACCACAGGAAGCTGCAGGGATCAGTGATGATAACTGAGCTCAAACTGACTTTATGCTTCTTAATAATGAATAGAGCCACTGTTTCTGGAACTGAGGAATTAACCGGAGTAGCCCGATGTCTCTGTGCTGCAGCTGCATTTTACCTACCACAACATAACTTGGCATGATATTGCACTTCCACGTGAGGCCTGGCTCACAGCAGGTGCTCATATAACCAACATAATGGGGAGTTAATGGGCTGAAATGTTAAACTTCCTGTATTAACATCCAACCCAGAAAAGTGAAACTGTGTGTTACTTCAGACTAACTTACACACTAAATGTTCGATTTAAGATTTTAAGATAGTTATTACCCCATTTATTCTGCTTAATGTTTAGCATTTGCCCTCCATTAAAATAACTAAAATCCCTCAAGTTCAAATCTGACCCCGGGGCCACCCAGGCGTCACCCTCTGCCACACCCTCCCTCCCTCCTGCTGCCCCGGTGCTATTGTTCCGTCGATGACAAGGCCCACGTGCCCCCCTATTCAGCATCCCGATGGGGGGGGTGGGGGTGGGGGGGGGCGGGCTCTTTGTCTGGCTGCTATTGTCCCGGACACACGCTTCCATTTGACGGACACACGTGCTGACAAAAGAGAAAGGGAGCGCAGGAGGAGGAGGAGGGGCCACCACTGGCCATTATTCTTGGCGGTGGTGGCGGTGAAAAGACGAGACGCGCTGGCCATCTGTGATGCGTGTCTGTAATCTGTAGCGACTGCGAGGGGGGGGACCAGGCATCCACACACTTCACAGACGCACACACTCCTCGGTTTCTAAAAGAATTCCTCTATTTGTCACACCACGCTTTACCGGGGGCACTGTGCCCACTGAGGTGCTTTGCTTCCCGAGGAGGTTTTGTTTCAAGTAGGGCTTTGGAGAGATGGAGTGCTGAAGTCAGGACCGTCAGAAACACGCTGTGAAAACTCTTCTTCTCCCCTCGTTTCAGTGTCAGAGTGGCCATTGTTTTTCCAGCAACAGGCCGAAATACCAGTCCGCTTGTCTTTGTCTTTGCCCGGTCTCTCTCTCAGCTCGCCTGTGTTTACTCTGCGGCTTCACAGTCCCCAGTCCTCCCTTCCTTTTTCCGATGTTCTCAAAACTGAAGGCTCTCGCGTGTTTCCAGAAGTCTCTATAGGATGTTTTCAGTAAGATAAAGTCACGATTTATGTCAGCTGGATGCATTTCCTTCCTTCCTCCCTTTCTTTTTAGTATTTCCCTTTACCTCTCGCCTTTACTGTCTTTTTTTTTATTTTTTTTTTAAGTGGATAAAGGATATGTGTTTTCTAATAAAAGGAAAAAGACATAAAAGCAGCCGTCAAACTTCCCAGCTCAAGTTTTCTGTCATTAGCAGCCCCAGTAGCGTCTTCCCAAAGCATGTCTCCCCTGGAATTTTTAAACCCATTTCCTCTGTGTCTCTGCGTGCCTGGGCTTTCAGTGCCGGTCGATAAGATGCGACCACCCCGTGAAGGTCACTCTGCCTTGCCTTTCTACAGAAACCCAAATTCCCAAACTGCTGCACAGCAGGCCAAACACAAAGCACAGTTCCTCCTCTTTACTGGAAATGAACACCTTTCTGAATTGGAGATTTTTCCTGGAATGCCTACATAGACTTTTATTATCCTCTATGAGGATTGTTTTTAGGCAGGCAAACAGAAAAAGGATGTGACTGCTTCCTTGTGGCCCAAAAAAGCTGCAAGACTGACTCTCTGAGGACAGATTTGAGGGCAGGCAGACAGATGGCTGATGTCACAGACAGACTGACAGATGCATTAACAGACCGACAAAATAAGATCTGTGTATATATTTACACATGGCAAGCCCTCTGCAGGAAGCATTTAAAATAAATCTGTTATAAGTTAGAACCTTGAAGTTGTATTAGCAGGCTATTATATCAGCATGAAGTCATCTTCCAAGTGTTTCCTGCTCAGGAATGCATCGAGCAAAGACCGACAGCCGGAGAGCGTCGGGGCAGATGTTAAAAGCTTTAAAAGCCATATTGATTTTTAGATTTTTGGGCGTTGTATGTTGTCACTTTACATGCATAAGCATGCATTATACATGAGCGCTTACTGACAGTCAACACTTTAAATCTGTTTTTACATGGTGCACACACAACAGCAGCTTGTGTTTGCACATTCACAGTGTGTGTTTGTATGTGTCAGCAAATTGGATTAATAAAAGAAAAACGCTTCCTGTCTGGGTGGGAGGTCAGAGGTGACGGGGTGGTGAAAATGACCTGGATAATAACACACACAGATATTCAACATGAATACATGCAGCTGCTCGGTTACCATGACAGTGATGCTCCAGCTGTCCAGCAGGGGCGCTGTTACACAGGCAACCATGCACGGCTCTATTTTCTCTCCTCACCAGCACTGATAGTAGATGGAGTTTCCTCTCAGCACCATCCACCGGTGTGTGCTGTCTGTGCATGGCAATGAAACGCCGATCGATATGCTGCCAAACACACTTTTGTCCTTGTTTTGATTCAAAAATACAAGATGCAGTTCATTTTAGATATCAGCAAATATTTAAAACAGGATATTTGTTTTTGGTTTTATTCCATTAATTGCCCTTTTAAGTTGTGAGTGAAGGAGATTAGATTAAGATACATAATATTAATATAGTGTTGTTCATTTAGTTAAAGTTAAACTGATGTATGTCTAGCACCATGACACTAACTAAGCACCAAAAATAAGGAAATGTGTGTTTGGTTGATTATTTCTCTCCGTTTAATATGCAAACTAGTGTAGTATTATACCTAGTTGGAAAGCCTTATTAGTCCCCTTCACAGCAGGTATAACTTGTAAGGATCATGCTTCTGTGGAATGAGCCAGAGTCCCTTGCTCTATTCTCCAACACCAGCAAATATTGGCCATTTTTGCACTGTATCCATATAACACTGTCAGGGACGTGTGGAAGATTCACATGCAGCCACAACAGCCTATACCTCCTCCTTATACTGGCCACCAGTCTGGTCTGATTTAGTGAGGTGAGGGTGAGGTCTCCTCCCCTCCCAGACTCCGGTGCTCCGTGATGATCCTGGCTCTGTGGGCTGCAGCCATCCTGCTGATGGAGTTAGGTGGCAGGTTCCTTGAAATCTGGGATCTCCACTGACTCCAGAGTCTCACTTAATAGTTGAATCTGAGGAGTGAATGCCAGCAGGAGGAGCATTATTTCCTACTATTCATACGTTCAGCTGAGCTGCTTGTTTCGCAGAAGCATGATCCTTACAAGTTACAGTAAAGGTGACTAATCAGGCTTTCCTACACAACACAGATTGTTTTTATCGGAATGTAGTTGTTTGCCTTTGTGAGGTCTGATGCACCCATTTATTTACTATACTGACCCAGTTGCTTTCCTACGATGTGGGTATTTCAACAGAAAGTAAATTACAAACAAAATGAAGATGAGACATAGTAACGTATCAGGTGACAGTTGCAAAACTAAGATGCCTCCTTCTGTAACTTTATGCCTCTTACAGAAGCTACAGCGTCTATGCATCTTTAATTATTGTACAGTGCAGAAACAATGTACTTTTTGTGGCTGTGTACACATGAGCCTCTCACATCATGAGACCAGTAAGACCAGCTGATAAAATGAACTCTGACCTTTTCTGTACACCTTCAGTCCAGAACTGCGCTGTTTGAGGTTTTGGAAATCATTTTTTGTGAGACAGCTGCTTTATTTCAGTCTCTGCAGAGGATGTGTGGGTTGCAGTATAGAGCAGTCATCAGTCCGCCCTTTTGATTGCAATCCAGTCATGACAGCACATCAACGTCAGCGTGGAGAATTAAAAAATGAAGGACAGAGCTTTCTTATTAGTCTGGGAGTGGTGGGATGCACATGCGGTTACCTTCCTCTTACTACTTACTCATGACGTATCTTTAGGCCATTACAGCAGACGATTAACAGAGTGACTGTTGTCATCTCTGCTCCTCGCTCTGCTGACCTTGTTCTGAACAAAAAGGAGAGAGGCCTCTCCCTCTCCCACAACATTGTCAGTGTCTGTCTCCCTCTCCTCACCCTCATCTGATCTCGGCACACTGAAAGAAGCGTGTGTGTGTGCGTGTTTGTGTATTCATGCAGCTTGTTGCACTTTCTCTCCTTCTATTTTTGATCCATCCCAGAGTTTTTCCTCCCAAATATCCCGCCCCATCCACACCACTCCTCCTTATTTCCGTCCTATTCTCCCAGCCTCAGTGTTGGTTGCTATGGGATCTGGTTGCCATGCAGCAGCAAGGTTTTCACGTGGTCCTCTCATGCATCGTGTCTACTGTAGTGTGACAGAGTTATGGTGCCATGCCGATTGGGAAAAGGGAGAGAGGTGTGCTTGGCCCCGAGCACCTGAGTCATGAGCAAATTTACCAACACAACACACCCATCAGGATGGAAACTGTTGATCCCGTACTCTAGTCCAAAATTGGATTATTTGGCGTAATTTAGCGTAAAGAAGCCTGTGTTTTTCTCTGTGCAAGCGTAAACCTACTAGGAGGCACACCCACACAGACGCTCCTCCATCATTTCACAGTGGCTGGATGAAGGATTGTCTGTAACTCCAGGCTGTTGGTCTGCAGAGGAAGATAAGTCCGAATAATGCAGACTTGATGATGGAAAGTGATCGAAGGGGTGAAAGACGGATGAAGAAAGGGAGGGAATGAATAGAAGAGAGTAGTATTGACCCACAGTGGGAATCAATTGAGCAGCCTGTCAGGATAAAGCGGTGGATTCTGCCGTCACGCTTTGTTTTTAGACGGCACGTCCTTGGGGGGTATTGGGACGGGATTAAAATGGTGGTTCTTCTGGGATCTTTGATAGAGCTGATTGGTTAATCCTGATGTGTCGTGTCTCTCAGGTCTTTCTTATCAGCAGATGTCTGGATAGTTTGTATTTGTTTCAGCAGAAGTCAGTGGAGCAGTGAGATACCGTAATGATAAGCTGGAGCAGATCAAATCCACTTGATCCACTTGACTTAAAGGTTGCCCAACAGCCGAGATAACTCAGAACAAGTACATGCTGCGTTGTACTCATAGAACGTGAGCTGCCGTTTAATTTATTTCAGCTAATTATTTTGGTATTAACGGATGAGATTGTATCAGTTTTATTTATTTGTCTCACTACACTGGCTTCCAGCTTCAACAGGCAACACTTATTTTTAGACAAAAACGCATATTAAAGCAGATCAATGCAACTCTGGGTATGTTTACCATGCAGTACACACCCCAAAGCTGTAGAAGGAGCTCCATGGCGAAAATAGGCGACAGACGAAGAAGAATGTTGTAAACAAGAGGCGACGGCGAGTCACCATGGCTTCAAAGGCATGTAGTAAAAGTAATTATCAAAGCAGTTTCCAAGCAAAAAACGAATCGCAGATGAAACATGTGTGGCAGGACGACAGAGGGCCCAGACGGGGATCGATGCCACAACCTCCCGGCTGAAAGCCATGCGCGCTGACCAGTCAGCGAAAGGGATATCCCTGTGGCAAGGTAGCCAGGGCGCATGATCAGTTGGAGGCACACGGTGACAGGATCCACACACTGTCACACATGCATATCTGGCGAGACTTCCAAACCAAAACAAACGCGAGCGTCAATGGGCAAAACTGCAAGCGCCGTTTTGGGTATTGGGAGACCCGATGGAGGAGGAAATGTCGGCTTTTTCATCAGGGCAGGTCAGTCAAGCAAAGTGAATACTTCCAAGCAGCTTTATGACCATGATTATCTTGCATAGAGCCGCTTTATATCAATTATTACATCACATAAAAATAAAGTTTTGATTCAGTATAACTCCTGTTTAACAACACGTGGCATATTAAAACATATCCTTATTAATTCCTCAGTGAAACAATCCATAATGGTGGCCAAAGAGGCATCCATATTGCATCCTGTCTCTACTCTGAGCTATCTCCAGGCAGTAAGTCTGTCTGGTATTGACTCTTGACTTATTTCTTGCTCTGCCCGGATCTTTCTTTCATTTCCTCACTGCTTGCAGTGATGTCCTTTTGTTTTTCTTTGATGAATGGTGTGCTTCAAAAATTGTGTGTCAATACCAGTTGCTGGCATGTGATGTGGTGACATGAAGCTAAATGCTGCCATGAAGCGATGCAAGCATTCGAGAAGAAAAGTTGTGAAGTGCTGTTTCTTAGCCCTGCGACACTGTTGGGCAATAACAGCTCCAGCAATGTAAATGATAAATGTCACTGTGCCACCAAAATGAGTCAGAAACATAAATTTGTAAGGTCAGAAAGTAAAACTTTGCATGTCACTTTTACAGCAGTGACACATTAATAGTTTTCTACATATGAGTCATTAAAAATTATTCTGGAGAAATTTGACACACTTGTTTTTACAATGCTGTTTCTGTTCTCTGAGGTTTACAGGCTCATGCACATCTAAAGGTTTGGCTCTTGAATTGCCACGGGAATAAACTCTGGGCCTTGACTTGGCCATTGCAGCACCGCGATTCCTTGTCAGCAGTTCCGTTGTACATATGCTGCTGTATGTGGGATAACCAAGGAAAGTCCAGGGGGCTTGGTTTGTTTAGATGCAGTTGCTGACCAACTAAAAAGAAAAGGAAAAAAAGCAGGAGAAAGAGGAAAAATCTGGCTCATTGATTGGTCAGGAGGGAAAACATGAATCTTTGCCCGTCAACAATGAAGGCTTTCAGCTTACTGGGACATCAAAAAGATTAGTAGTTGTCTTAAATGTCTTACACGTGTAACTACCATGCTAAGGTGCTGCGGTTTAAGTCACATTGGCCTTATTAAAGGGAAGGATGGGATAGAAAACTCTTCCAGCTGGCTTGGTCTCAGTTAAAGCCATAAATTTGTGATATCTTAATCTTTGATTTAATCATGTCCATGTAAAGTTTGTGGAAAAGCATCTGCCTGGTTGCATCAGATGGAGCCTCATGGGGACAATTCTTTCCGTCTCCTCGCTCTCACTTGGTCAAAACCAGATGCAGCTTGTATAAAACGTTGAATTCAAACTTGGGTTTCCTTTTCAAATCCAGTAACAAAGCTGGTTCTGTCTTGCAGGAAACAGTTGCGCAACGCTTCAAAAAACTATCCCATGCTTTTTCTGTGTGTGTTTCAACTTACAGGATGAGGTCATTCTGAGGGGTTGCTCCAGTTTCTTCATATTGAGTTATCAAGATAGAGAAAGAGGGTTACTGTTTACAAGCATGTCTGAACTTTTGGACCTTTTGGTCACTGGTGAATTGGAGGGTTGCTCATTTGCATGGTTACATTATTGTTTGTAACTCCACGGCTCATTAATTGTGATTGTGTGTGTTTCTGTAAGTGTGTGTTGGAAGTAGCCTAATTCACATTCAGGCAGTGTTTGTTCAAATGACATCCTGTTTAGGGGAGTCACAGAAGCAAAGCAGTTCTAAGACCACAAAGTGTCAGATTCAGTGTGTTAGCAGATGCAAACGTATTACACACGCTGCCACACATGCAGACGGTTTCTGAAGCTCGCAGCTACAGAAAGCACCACGTGCCAGAGGGTTTACTTACAGAGAGCAGGAAGTGTCTGTTACCACCTGGCTGGTGAGATCATCATGTTTCATAATTGCACAGCAGCTTTAATGGGCTTATGTGGTGTGTGTCCTGTGCAGACAGATATACACACTCAGACAGGTGAATATGCATAAACGGATATCAGCGCACACACACAAACACAGGTTTCACAGCTGTGGTACGGCTACAGATTACATCTACCACCTTCCTCTGATTTGCTGGTTTTGTCTTCCACTTATTTTTACATCTTCTTCTCCATCGCCCACCTCTTCTCTGGAGGAGTGCAAAAAGAAAAGAGAAGAGGAGGAGGACAGGTTCAATGTAGTCAAGATAAATGGTCTATAGAATATAGAAGACAATGGAAGGAATGAAATGTCTCATCCTTACCGCTGATGTGGATAATCCAACTTTACATCACCTTTAACTGGGAGTTATTAAAGGTTATCACAGATTTGATCAAGTTATGTCAAGATAGCTTTATTAGCCAAGTTATTTCCAAATATAAGAATTGAAATTGCTTGAAATCAGTGAATCCTGAGCTCTGACATCAGATTAGATAGAAGATAGACAATATGCTGAGTATGTGACCATACACGGCGCTATCGGTCAGCCCGATTACATACGGTTGAAGTAAAGTCTAACCTTGTTAACATACCATATAAGTTACTTTTTTAAAAATCAAGAGAAGATACTGTTTCAAAGCTGCAGCAGTTTTATGTATGTTTTTACCTCTGTATCTCCGTATGCATCTGTTGGTTTAGTGAATTTCGTCTAAAGGAGTGTCACACAGATTCCCTATGGAGGTATTGGAGTGTATGAATTTCTCTGTGATGGTAGCCATATCACCATTTATAACAATAAGACTGTATGTTGACTGATTCCAGTTTGCCACAAATAGCCAGAGAGCTGTTTCTGTGACAACACGGTGACAAAGCCAGAGCACAACAAGGACGTTGTGATCCCTCTCAGTGTCATCCATCGTTGATCTCTGGCTCTGGGTGTTGGAGTGTAAACAGCTTAAGGGATGAAAAGGCATCATGGAAGCTGGGGAATTTGTGAGTTAAGGGAGATTGCATGGACACATACTGTAAGACTACTTTGAATTGTATTTGATCTGTAGCATCGGCCCTAGTTCCAGCTACCTGGTCCAAACACCGTCCTAGACTGAAACATGACTAACATTTCCAGATCCCGTTGCAAGTTACATCTAGTCTGACATCAGAAGGTGTCTCATTTGCATCCCTGTGATCAGGTTCTAACTTCAAGATGCACTTTTCATTTGATCAGCGATGAAGCCGCCAAACTGCTGCTGCTGGAGTCGATGATGACAGCACCTTTCAGGCTAGTAGATCTGTGGGTGGACTTCCAGTCCTTTTACCTTCATCCAGCTCTACATTATTCATCTGCTTTACCAGCTTCCATTATGCCACCATGTTTACGTCCATTCACGCCTGCTTTGTGTACCCAGGCTTTGTTATAAACGAAGTCACAAGACTCAAAGATGGTTTGACTCTTTTCATTTTCCTCTCACCTCGCCCATCCCCCAACAGCCCAAGGCTTTTACCCTCCAACCATCCCTTCAAGTCCAGCAATGTAATTTTCCCCAGGTTCGATACATAAAAACCTCCCACAGCCTCAAGGTCAGATTCTCTTTCATGTTTACATCTGTGTGATCCCTTAATCCCCTACCTCTAGCAACGGCTCAGGTCTCTTCAGCTAAGCTCAGTCGGCAGTCCTCTGCCTGCTCGACTCGCCTCTGCTCTGGCGCTGCCGGCACCGTTCCCTGAGGACACAATCATTTTCCCCCAGTATTTGGTGTGCAACACAAACCTTCCACCTCTTATTTAGGCATTGGTATTCTGTATACCTGCCCTTGTTGGGAGTGGCAGAAAGCCTTTCACCTGTTAAACTCCGGGGTTGATAGTCACTGCAACTTCCTCTGCATCATTTCAAAGAGATCTCCATTGTAAAAGTGTGTTTTTCAGGAGGAAATTAATTTAGTCATTTCTGCTTGTGTTCCATCTTAATTTACTCTGTCAGTGACATAAATACTGATACTTACAAATCTGAGCAAATTTCACAAGTGTTCCCTTTATCATGACACCAAAATTATTTAAATATACATTGTAGATGCAGAGGTATACTCTATTCATTTTGTGTATATCAGAAGCAGAAACATAAAAAGAGGCTGTGATTTACTGCTTATAATAATTTTAGCCTGCTGTCTTCTTTAATCCAACCATAACAAGTACACCTGTCTAAAGAAAAAAGTCACAACCTTGATTTAACAGAGAGCCTCTTATTGCATGTACAGTATATTTCAGCTGGCAACAAGTTATTTAACTCAAAGTGAGATGCATCCTGTGGTCGTGGAAAAGATGTTGGACTGATTCAGAAGGAAAATATTGGCATAAAAAAAAAACATCGAAGGAAATGGTGAAGAACTGGCCAAAGCAGAAAAACTGGGATATGGGGAACAATCATTTTCCAGGGAGAAAAGTGGAAGAAGAAAAAAATTTTAAATGATGGTGATGGCTTAAACATTTGGTTAAATAAAATCATAAAAAACAACAGTAGAAGTCAGGGCTATGTTTTAACTAAGAGCATTTCCACATGAACAATGTGAAGGGAGCTCAGGAGACTGGGACTGAACAGGTGCATAAGTAAACCACTGATCAGTGAGGCTAACTGGAAAGAGGCTTCAATTTATAGGAAGCATGAAGATTGGAGCCAATGGCAGAAGGTCATGTGGCCTGATGAGTCCAGACTGACCCAGTTCCAGAGTGATGGGAGCATCAAGGTAGTGATGAAGTGATGCAGCCATCATGTCCAGTGCCTACTGTATAAGCCTCTCTGTGATCAGGGGATGCTGCCGAGGATGCAAAGTTCAGGTCTGGGTTCAGCAACATCAAGTATCCGTAGAACGAGGTCAGCTGACTACCTGAACATACCGAATGGCCCGTTATTCCATCTTCCCTGATGGACATATTCTAACATGACAGTACCAGGAGTCATGGGGCTCAGATTGTCAGGGAGTGGTTTAGGAGCATGAAACGTTATTTCCACAGATGAACTGGCCACCACACACCTGAACCCCACTGACTTTGGGATGCGCTGGAGAAGACTTTTCGCAGCTGTCTGATTGTCCCGTCATCAGTACAATGAATGCAACCTTGGATGGAAGTAGATGTGAAACGATGCTGCAGCGAGTGTGTGTGCCGTAATCACTGCTAAAGGCAGTTCAATGAAATATTGGAGTGTGTGACTTTTTATTTGTGGACATGCAGTGTGTGCACTGATCATAGACTGTAAAAGGTTTGGACTCAAACACGGACTTTTCCGTCTCTGAAGCTGGTAACAGCTGTGAAAAAAGCCTGGAGCTTGAACTTCTGTCTGTCATTTTTTTCTTTTCATTTAGATTTTTATTAAAAAGCAGAAAAACGTGCCCCAGAACACGAATCACTAGATGACGTTCTGTCATTGTTTCCCAGCCTGCTGTCAGGCTGTGTTCAACAAAGTTATGCACAAATTTGAACAGCATACTTAGATTAGCCTGCTGGGTCTCTAACTCTGCATCCTGCTTCTCTCCTCAAAACCTCAATCTCCAGAAAAATCTTTGACATTTTCAGACGATCCATATGTTTTCCAGCCTGGTGAATGTTTTCCCAGCTTAACATTCTGGAGTTGAAACCACAAAACCCCAAACAGTGCAGATGCTCCTACAACCGTCAGTTTGTTTCGGGTCTGATCTTTATGTTTCATCGTGTTGCAAAGGAAACTACAGAAGCACCTCTCAATCATCTTTCGGGAACTCTGCCTGCCGGACATCTGCGACCCACCGTCTAGCATCCAACAGTGGAGAAGATGCCCAATAAAGCCCGCGTGGACACACAGTAACAGAGCTGCAGTACTCCTCCATGTTTGGCCTTATTCCCCAGTTCCAGCTCCAGAGCCTGTCCCCGGGCCCCAGCTCCAATAGTCACCCTCTCCCCCAGTGCACTCCTGACCAATGCGCCCACAGCAGATGGAGAGCAAACTGTGTCACCAGCCGCCATGACTGCTCTAATCACCCCTCCCCTCCCTCTCTCTCTCTCTCTCTCTCTCTCTCTCTCTCTCTCTCTCTCTCTCTTTCTCTTTCTCTTTCTGGAGCGGCAGGCATTGATTGTCTTATTTTTAGAGCATCTGTGAGCATACGTGTGTGTGTGTGTGTGTGTGTGTGTGTGTGTGTGTGTGTGTGTGTGTGTTTACTGTATTTGCTGCGTACGTCTGTAAACCAGATGCTCGTCCACATCGGCACGTAGGCAGTTTGGCTGTTTGGACGCATCTCTGTGCACATATTTGTGAATGTGTCCGGGCTCCTATTTCTAAGTTAATCCCTTAAGAAGAGGTGTGGTTCTCTCCTTCGCTCTGCGCTCACTCTCCTCTCCGTCCCCCGCTCCGATGAACGCAGTATCATCACATGTTCTCTCTCCGCCCTCTTCCTCTCATCCTCTCCCTGCGCTGTTATCGCTGGGCCGTTAGTCTGAGGGAGTCCTCTTTCCCAGCTTTGTCATCTCTTCATCGTCTCTCATCTGCTGCTGTTCCTGTTTGATGAGTTGTCGGAGCGAGATGGGGGAGGCCATTGAACTCAGGTGAGTCAAATTCAGAGTAGGAGGTTTGTTCAGCAGCTTGCAGCTGACAGCCGGCATACACTGTACATACACTGGACATTTTTTCCTCTTTCTGCGATCCATTGTGCACCTGGTTGCATTTCTGTTTCTAAGTAGGTCACTAGTTGCCGTAGCAATCAGCACATTGGGCTTTTCTTTCTTTTTTTTTTTGCTGCCTCACATTATTTCCCGTCCATCATGTTGACCTTAATTCAGGAACTGGAGAAAACTGCAGAGGTCAACAAAGAGGCTTGGTATTTGTAGAAGTAATTTATTTATCTTTGACTGTTCATTTCACAGTTTTTTGTTGTGTTGTTGGCCACGGTCACATTTTCAATCACTGCCAAACTGATAATAGGTGTAGCCTGTATCCACAAGGCTCATAGCAGTTAATAGCCTTAGCAGATGTATCAGACCCCATCCCCATATGGAAGAGATTAAACCCGCTAAACTGATACCAACGCCTATCATCTTTTTTTCCTCTCTTATTTTGGACAGAGTTTGTGCCTGCACACGTTTTGTGTTCCTGTGTGTGTGTGTGTGTGTGTGTGTTTGAACGCCTGCCTCCCTGTGGCATTCAAAAGTTGGATAAAATATCTGTAATGTCCATAAAGCATTGAGCAAAGCAGGATACATATGCATATCTTAACCAGGTTAAAAATATATAATATATTACAGTACGTATTATTTAATTTGATTATTATATACATGTTATTATGATATATAATGTGTTCTAATATATTTGGGTTTTAAAGCAAGATAGTGGTAGAATGAACTAAAGTAAAACTTAGGGAACCCTGCATGATCAGTATTAGCAGCCCAGTTTGAATCACTTTTAAATATATTTC
>JBBDHI010000009.1:4501525-4511622 GCA_037177115.1 Craterocephalus stercusmuscarum | reverse complement strand
GAATTTAATTCATATGTTTAAGGAACGTCTACTTCAAAAATATATAAGTTTGTAGCTTCCATACAGGAATGTAATTTTTGTGAATATTTTCAGTTGCCATGAAAATTACCAGTTGTGTTTTCTGGATTGTTGAAAAACACCTGATTGGTCATCATAATCATATTGCTTCTATGTTAAAAGTGGCATGTAAAATAAGATATATGCCCTGATTTATCAAAGGTTTGTGGCTCTTAAAACAGGTGCAGAGTTGATAACGGACACAAAAGCCCTCTGCAGCTGATTTGTGAACCTGTCACACATGGGATTGCACCTGCAAAACCGTTATAATAGTGATGTTATGCATTTTGCTCTTTTGCCTTGAATATATGCAATGTCAATACAGTACAGTACACTAACATTCATACTAGATCAAATGCAAACCATGGAAACACAACAGGCGCAAAATATTTGCAGAGCAAATTATGTAGCGCTCGCTATGTGGTATCTTCATAAATCATGGCCATAGTCTTCAATCGTGTTAGTCTTTATCCATGTAATTTGATGTAAGGCAATGCATGGTAATGCACTGTATATGGATGAATAAATGAAATGAAATGAAACATTTGGTCAAAAAGGCTCAACTTTTATTGAATACGCATGCCTATTGGTCTGCACACATCTTAAATACCAGTTATCTCACTCCATAGGAAGAGCATTATTAGCTCATGACAATATTTTGCAAGAAAACGTGAGCAAAATGGTTTAGAATCGTGATTTGTGAAGTGCATTGAATGCAGCATGATCTGGACACAATGTTGGCTAGAATGGCTAGATGAGTATATGATTGAGGAAGTTACAGAGAGGCATATCCTGGTGAGAAGAAATCATTGTGAGGCATTAATTATTAGAATGTAGAGCTGAATGTTGCAGGCAAGAAATTCAGCCGCAACACGGGGGGAAGCTTGTAAAAGGAATAGATTGATTGATCAGAAGTCAGAGTGAGAATGGTGGCTCTGGGCTGACTGTGGGGTGATGCCTGATCACGTGGTAGGGAAATGCTGAAACTGAGCGCTACTCCCAGCACTCCTCTGATTGTAGAGTGCTCTCCCCATGGCGTGACAGACGCTGACAATGACAGCTGTCAGTGACGAAAAGTGGTAGTAATCCAGAACAGATTGAATTAGAGACACTGAAAAAAGTTAAAGCACCAATCAAAAATCCAGATGTGTAGTTAATAAACAGGCAAAGGTGAAACACAGGAAGGCAGATGGCAGGAGGCTTAAGGGAATAGGCAAGATGGGTGGGCAAGAATGAGGGCGTGGGTGGATGTCCAGGTAGCCAGAGAGGAGAAGACGTCCATTATGGGCAATGCAAGGAGAGAGCAAACCAGGGGGGAAAACAGCAAGGACCGTCCGCTGGACATCTCCTGCCAACCACCCCCCAAAGAGCCCGGCTGGAGGGGCGTACAGTATGTGATGCTGCGCACAGGCGACACAGGAGAACAGCCCAGGTGGGCTGAAAAAGGCTGATTGTTGAAGTTCAGGCATGAATAATGTGGTGAGAGAATAGAAAGAAAAAACATATCAAACATGGCAGAAATGTGAGCATGACTCTGAAATTCATCTCCATGTGATATTCTCTGATCAGTCATCTCCGTTATTAGAGGAACGTCTCTTCACACTCGGAAAGCCGAGCTGTGAGAGTTACTCAAGGAGTAAAATGGCCTTTAAAGGACAATAATCCCTTCATTCTGTGTGGAGCCGGATAGTAATGTTGGCCCTGAGAGCTTTTCTTCCACTACGACTTTAAACTTTCTCAGAGTCAGCAGCTACTCTGCTTTAAAGCCAGAAAGACCCAACTTAAACTTGACCAAACCCAGGGAGCGGACGCAGGTGTCCATAACATGCGGTTGTCTTGGTGATTTTGGGCCAAGACTGTCACCACATGCACATTAAATGGGAAACTTGTTCCACCCCTCGCCGTCCTCTCCCTGTTTCTCTGGAGCTTCAGACATGTGGCTCGCAGTAATACGAAGTTGCATGACTCATTCTCTGAGTTTGAAAAGTGTGTTTGTCAAAATCAACCTTCCTCCTCCTCCTCCTCCTTCTTTTTCTCCCAACTTGTTAGGTGTTGTATGTTGTTTCCATCTGTCCCATTTTGCTAAAATCAGCTGAAAACCGAACATCTGGATGAGTGCGGGGCTTAGTGTGAGTGGTAAAGGAACGGCAGACTGCCAAAAATACCAATCAGACTCACATCTGGCAAACATTAACCACAGCTGTGAACACGCAGCCTTGTTTCAACGCAGGTTAAACAGTGAGACAAACACACATGACTTTTCAGATTTAAAACTTAACACACACACAGAAACAATAATCACCCTCAAAACCATTCAACTGTTAAAATGCCAACTTAACAAGCTGGGGCAAAATGTGCAGTTTTACATTTTTTCCCCCCTTTTTTTATGAGTCTGTCCGCGTAGGCGAGCTTTTTACACCGAATCCATCCCTGTGAAACCCATTTCCTCAGTTTCACATCAGCAGAAAGTGAAGGAAAAACTGGAAACATCAGCTTTGGAGCAAAGAGGGGATCTGTGGGGAGGAAGAGTGGGGCGGACACTCAGTGATGAGAGGTCATCTCGGGTGAATAAATCTCAATGTCGATGACATAACCTGATATGAGCGCAAGTCGTCCGTCTCCTCCGCAGCGGTACGCCCCAGATGGCTGCTAAGTCCAACTCTGGATGGGGAACAGCTCTGTTTTTCTGGCCCCAGGCCTCCTGTTTGTGAAGCATGCACTGGAGTGGGACTTGATTTGTGCTGATGATTTATAGATTTATTGTGATGTTTTTGCGTTCTTGCCTGTCTGCCCGCCAGCCCACCGCTCTGTCTGGGTCTACTCGGAAGCTTTGTTTTTTTAGATTTGTGCAGATGTTGTGCGGGGTGAGGTCACAGCTATCTAAGGCCTTTGCAGGTCCCCACCCTCTTCTCCTCTGTGTAGAGCGTTAAAAACCTGATTTCATACTGTGGTTTGCAGCAAGAGATTCTCAAGTTTTATTTTCTCCCATCTGTTGGTTTATTTTTTGCCGGGTTTCAGTTGTGAGGCCTTACCGTAACTCTGTAACATCCCGTGCTCTGTTCAGATGCGTCTTGCAATTTCTTTCTGTTAATTGCAGAAAAAATGTAAAAGCTGTCCATGTTCTTTAATGCTGATTAGATTTTGTAAGCAGAGTAAAGAATAATGATAAAATGTTATCTTATGGTGTATCTCTTGTCAGCGACGTTGCCCCCAAACAGACACATTTCTGCTCTAAGTGAATATCTGATAGATGGTTAACACGATCATTTAGTGACACATAAGGCACATTTTATTTTGTTTGTTTTTCTTTTGTTTTGCTTGCTCCAGCACATTCACTGCACATCTTTCCACTTCTGCGTCTCTTCCCAGCTTCCTGGGATCAGATGCCAGTGCTATTCAGTCATTCCTCCTCCTCTTCGTTTCTCACCGTCCCAGGCCATATGAGGACTGTTACTGTACAGGGGCTTCCTGTATTCCCTTACCGGTGCCACGTCCCTCCCCCAGTATGATCTTTTTACCCTCCCACTGGGACATTTGGCCCCCCTGACACACACACATTCACACCTGCCGCCGTAGCGCAGGTGTCTACAAGGTGCCAGTCAGATGGCACTTTGCCCAGAAATGACTGGCACAAGTCTGGACATGTGTGCACATTGAGCTGCAGAGGGTTGTGTGTGTGTGTGTGTGTGTGTGCACCCCTCTTGGCAGTAGGTGCATGTTCCACATGCCAGGAATGAGTAACGCCACTTGAGCCGTTGGATTTAAATGCTCTGCATTACCTACTGTGTGTGTGTGTGTGTGTGTGTGAGACATATTACCAGCATCGAAGCGGTGATTATGAGAACTGATGCGTCTGAGGTTCTATATATTTGCATGTTACCCCTGAAGTGTGTAGCAGAGCAGAGAGGAGTCCGTCCAGTCTTCCGTACGGACATGGCATGTCTGCAGTGCCAGATTAGCGTGCTGTCACACCCGTTAACAGCCAATACGAGCCTCGGTGGAGCAGCCAGATGGTAAGGAAACCATCCACTCATGTTCAGTTTCTGATCAAACAAGAAATATGAAAAGCACTGCGAGACAAAGATTTCTTTCTTTTCTCTCTGCCAGGACTCTTTTGTACTGTTTATTTACGAGCTAAATCTTGTCGGTACATCTCTTGTTACATCAGGCTGCCTCCAAAAGACCGAATGTTGTGGATGAATTTCAGATTTTAAAAACTTTTGACAAAAACAGTAAAGATGTGAATGAAGCAGCTAATTCAATCTGGATGAGCCCAGAAAGGAAGATGTGACTGTGGAGGAATGGAAATGCTAATTATCATTTTTAAGCAGGTCATGTTTTGATGGTGTTGTTTCATTATGCTGGAAAATTAACAGGCCAGCAGGCTGAATGCTCTAATTAGGGAGCAAAAGAAGGATTTTTCAAAGGGATTGAAGGGAAAGCGAATGTGTGGGTGTGTCTGTTTTTGTGTATGTGAAGCCTGGTCTGCGGATTAATGTTCTTTATATTTCTTGGAAAGATGAAAGCATGCCCTGTGCCTGTGTTTTGTGTTCATTAACATTTTTCCTGTGTGACTCGTGTAGCCTGTCTCCGAAATCCAGAATCAATGGAGCATTGAATGGCTCCGATGCACCGGCTGCCTCGTTAGAGATGATTATGAGTTTGAGCTAATCAGTGGCATGTTTCCCTCTTAACTTTAATAATCCGGTATGAAACACAAGACAATTTGAGTGCAAAGTTTTTAACTGTACCAGTTTTATGTTTAAATCCCTTCTTACAGGCTTTGTGTTTATGGTGACAATAAACTGATACCACATGTATTTTAGTTGTTTGCTTTGGATGTGCAAAAGAAAAGTAGGTGATCGTAGGCTAAACCAACGTCTATTTGTGTGTCTGTAGTTCCAGGGAGCACGTGACCCCGGAGATGAACAAGCTTCGTCAGAGTCTGAGGAGGAAGAAGCCCACCTATGTGCCGGAGGCCAGCAGACCACATCAGTGGCAGGCTGATGAGGAGGCTGTAAGAAAGGGCAAATGTAACTTTGCTGTTCGGGTGAGTTCATGTTTAGTCCCACGGCCAAATTCTGCTATGATTCATAATCAATGTGTCTTATTTAGAAGATGGAAGAAAACGTCAGTCCCTTTTGAATAAAATCTCTTAACTTTTAAAAGGGTACTTCATTCTCACTAACTGGTTACAAATGATGCCTTACATGTTGCTGTGTCACATCACAGGGCTCCATTGTTTCTATGATCAAACATCATTACAACCATATGATATATACTCACAGGACACTATTTGTCCCACCTTTTCAGTTGCTTGTCAACACAAATGCCTAATCATTTGTGTTGTAGTATTTTAGGTCAAGATGACTTGATGAAGTTCAGACTGAATGAGGAAGAAAGTTCCTTTGAATGCGGCACGGTTGGAGTATTTCACAATTTGCTGATCTACTGGGATTCTCACACACAACCATCTCTAGGGTTTACAGGGAGTGGTCTGAAGAAGAGAAAATATCCAGTGAGCAGATGTTGTTTGGACCAAAATGCCTTGTTAATGTCAGAGGAGAGTAGGGAGACTGTTTGCTTGGAGATCGTAGAAAAGAAAAAGTGACTCAGTTAACCTTTGGTTTAAAACAATACAGAACAGCATCTCTGAACACACAACACGCTCATGTGCAAACATGTAGAAATTCATCTGTCATTATCTGTACTGTAGGTCCCAAATCTCTTTTTTTTTAACGGTCACAATGACTCCGCCAGGTTTATCTTTGGACACTCTTCTTCTTTTAAAGTAATAGTTAGAGATTCCCAAAATTGTGCTTATCTGCTATGTGCTAAGAAGTAGTTATTTTGAAACCACTTCCTTGACTACAAGCTAAAAAAGGAACAGGAGGCAGGAGCAAAATACCTGTGGCTTATCTTAGTATGAAGACAGTAAGCCAGGGAGAAACAGCTTGCCCTACTTTCCAAGGCAATAAAATATGAAGATGTGCTTTATTCATCAGGACTTTTACTACCTTGGAGCTTAACTTCAGTGCAAAATGCCTCCACTGCAGTAAATACAAAAAGTGACATTATTAATGGCCCGATGTCCTGATAACCAGCCCCAGTATGAGCGCGGACTGGAAGAGAACCAAGGTGATTTGTAGAAGAACTGAAGAGACAATGACAGTAAGAAATGGAGCGCAAAGAGGGAGTAGTGACAGAGAGGTTGAGTTATAGATTAGGGACACCGCAGGAAATGACAAGGAGAAGGATGAGGGTACACGGAGGGACGGAGAAAGCGGGAGGTGGAACTAGATGAAAGCGATGTAGAAGGAAGGCTGTGGACTGAGTGGTGGACCAGAAGGAGAAAGAAAAGAGCATGACATTTAGCTGTGGTTTCATGGTTTGCAAATGGATGCTGAAGTGTGCTTCACAAGAGTTAACAGCTTCAAAAGAAACTCTTATTGTTCCATGATTCTTCTACCGTCTTGTCTTACTCAGCCTTTACATTCCCATGTTTTAATGTTTTGATGAATTGTGTAGCGTCGATACTTTCCTAAAAACTGAAACTTTTACTGGTGTTATTGAGATACACGCTTTCATGTCAGTGTCCAAGAGTAGTGGGTGCTGCCGCTGGTGCTGCAGAGACTCAACACCACTGTGACCTGATAAAACATGGCAGCGGCCATAATTGTAGAAATAAGAAGAAACAGCTTTATTGTCACGGTTTCGGAAGGACAATACAAGGAAAACTGTGTTAGCAATGGTCAGTCCAGCAGCAGAGAAATAGTAGATAAAAGGATCCATCCACAACAACAAAAGAATTGATAAAGAACATGGTAATATTAAACAAAGAGGAAAATATATTCATGCAGTTTACATCTAGCCAACAAGGGTCCGGTAATACACTCACGACAAATTTTGTGTTCTAATCGTAGATCTGTGGGATGGATTGGTGCTGTTTGCTGCAAACAGTGTGGAAAATATCACTGAAGCTTCTTGCGGCATTTTTTTTTTTTTTTTTGCTGCTGTGTCCACACATGCAAACTGCCTCACATGCTCGTGTTGTTTCCAGCACACTTTAGTTCAGCCCCTCCAAGCTTTCCTTTACAATTCTGAGAACCCGTCTTCCTCGGTCCATGCTACTTGGCTTTTTACTCCAGCGGAGCTCTGAAGCTTTAATTGTGTCCCTGTAGGCAATGTGTGCGCCACTGCGTGCAGCACTGGATAGACAACAAAAGAGGATATGAGGCTATAAATGACTCCAATCCTCCTCTTCCTCTCTCATCCTGCCCTCATTCTCAGCACCAGCACAGCTGTAAATGCAGCAGTCGTGCATAAGCTGCTCACCTGTCAGTTTCCTCACATATACACACTGATTGGGGTAGATGAGATTTTGGATTTCTTTTATGTTACTTTGTGTGTCTGTCGCTCCATCAGTTTGCTTCCTCAGCTGTTTTGATGATGAGTTTCATTAGGAAACAACTCCATGGTGAACATTGCCAGGGTTCAGCTATTGATGCTTCTGCTTTCTTTTTTGCCGCAGTACCTGGGGCTGGTGGAGGTGGAGGAGTCCAGAGGGATGCATGTTTGTGAGGAGGCAGTGAAAAAGCTAAAAGTTGTAAGTATCTCTCACAAATTTAAACACGCACGCACACGCACACACACACACACACACACACACACACACACACACACACACACAGATGTTGTGCTTGAGCAAGGTTTTGTTGTGTAAAGGCAGCTGCAGATTCTCCTCAGGACTCACAAACTTGACTGGAAATCATTACATGCCCAGTTGCACAAAGCTTATGCATTAGTGTACCGGCCAAAGAAACACAAACACACACATCTTCAATACTTTTTTCCACATAACTCCCCCTTCCTGTTATTTTCTTTAACTCCTCTCCCTGGTGGGTCTTAGACCGTATTTGTTTGTCAGTCTTCTCTCTAAGTTTTCTCTCTTATGCTATGATGGAAAAGAAAAATTTGATTTTGTTTTGATAAACACGCATGTAAACACAATGGTATATTCAGTTTGCCTCCTTGGGAAGTGGGATTGGACAGGGAGCGTGTGAACAGATGGGCAGTTATTCTGCATGTGTCGCAGCTACAGTCCCCAGGCGGGAAAGTGACTCACCTGTAAGAAAACGTAAATAAATCCCTGTGAGTTTTCACACACAACAGAAATGTCAAACATTCATTTTACAGTTTTGGATCTCAGAAATCGATTACCTCACTCTTTCTCCAGTTCAGCCGTTCTCCCACTTTATTTAACTCGCCCCCCCCTTCCCCGCTCTCTTGTTCCCATCATTTTCCACATTTTCCTGTCTTTTCTCACACCCCTCGCTCCCTCTCAACAGGATTATGCATATAAAAGCTGGAGCTCCTTATCGCCGTTGGTTTCAAAGTCATTCCCTGCGGTTCTCCATCTTTCCCTTTCTCTTGCTCACATAAGGCTCCGTCACACAGACTTGTCTGCAGGCTCATGCACACTCATACACTCACATGAACTGTGTATTTTTAGCGTGGCCCATGCTGAGTGTGTTACAGCCGCAGATTGGTGCCGTCCTCTGGAGAAATGTGCCAGCTGGCAGGTCTTTTTCTTCTGCCCACCTTTCTGCGCTTCACCTTCTGATACCTCATCTTCTCTAAGGATGTAATCATGGTTTTACATCAGTGTGGATGGCAATAAAAGCTGCTGTACATGCTTCTCTGCTTGCAGAGGGAATGGACACATGAATTACCCTCCTGCCTATAAAGCTTTGAATTATTTAATCTTGGCTGTTTTTTGTCTTTCCAGAGCGGCAAAAAGACAGTAAAAGCTGTTCTGTGGGTTTCAGCTGACGGACTCAGGGTGGTGGATGACAAAACCAAGGTAGGAATACATGGTTCTTTTAACCTACACTGTAAAAAGAAAATTTAAATGGTAATATTCTGCTGCCAGAAAAATACTCAAAATACATCATGTTACTCAATAACATGATGAAATTAAGGTACATTTTCATAATAAAAATACGGATAATATCTTTACTTTTACATGGGATCTTTCATTTTATTTTGGCCTTTTATGTGTAATTTCAAACGCTGTCATGTATGATAAACACCTATAAGTATGTTAGAGGCCTTAACCAAGGCTCCACAATGGTTCTCCTTTGTTGCTGAGGCCTTGATGACCTTATTTACACTATAATTAAATTCACAGTACAAGTGTTGACAGTATTAAACTTTGATTTAGTTGTTTAATTATTTTCTTTTATAACATTTTAGTAAAATGAATACTATGTTTAGTCTATTATAAAAGTGTTTTTATGTTAAAGGGGCAAAATGCGATTTTGTTGGGGATTGAGACCAAAACAAACGTGCGCCATGATTGACAGTTTCTTTTACCTATCCTCACTGTCCGCTACGGTTCCGAGGTAAAAGAGCAGAACTATATCTGAATGCAAGCAGTATAAAGGACAAGAACAACAACTTTATCGTTTTCCAGAGCAAGTCTGAAGTAGCTTTCATTGCATAATTACGGTTCCTACCGGTCCAGGAGAAGAAAGCGAGCTCCGAGTCGAATCATAACTTCTTTCGTTCTCTCAGCGTTCGTTTTGTTTATCCTCGTTTTGTCTCTTGCTTTCCCCGGTTTGTTTGCTGTTAAATGTGGCTCTTTTGGTGGTGAAAAGTGTTCCCCGCTCGTCTTCAAATTAACTCTTACAACTTCCACCATTTCCCTTCACCGTGGTGTGGCTGGCTGTACGTGAAGGGAGGGAAGGCCTTCGCTCAGTTCATGAGGGAAGCGGAGCTTCTCATGCACGAACATGCACGGGGAAGGAGACCACCTTTGTAAACAACAGACTCTATGGGGTGCCGAAGTCACGCCCCTTCCGGTCAGCCCCATGGGTGCGTAAAACCGAAAAAATGGGAGTCAATGGCCCTGTTTAGATAGCAACTAAATCCGATCTTTTTGCCCTCAAGTGACACAGATCAGATATCTTCTTGCCAGTGTAAACACCCCAAACCACTTCAAATCTGATCTTTTTCATATCCGATTTGGGCCACATCAG
>JBBDHI010000009.1:4487850-4501425 GCA_037177115.1 Craterocephalus stercusmuscarum | reverse complement strand
TTTGATCGCATGAAAAATTTTCATTTAAATCCACAACCAACATATCTGGAATCCAGGGCAGAGAACGATTTGGATTAAAAGATAATTATTTTCACTCCATTGACTCCCATTCAGATTTTTTCGGTTTTAAGCACCCATGAGGCGGAAGTAGATGGGCGTGACTTTGGCACCCCATATCAACACAGAGAGACGGTGTGTGACGTCATGCTATGTTCCAGATGGGATTACACATCTAGAGCTTCACATGGCGCATTTTTGATTCTTTAAATCGAGAAATTATCAATTTTCGCTTTTTGCTCCTTTAAAGGAAATTAAATTATATTTCCCTTTGAGACTAAAAAGACATTTTCATAATCTTTTCTGTAATAACCTACAGGAAAAAATAGTAAAACAATGCAGAAAAAATTGTGATTTTAAAGAACTTTTTTCTTTGTAGGTTTGTGTTCCTATTCTGTCTCCTTTTAGCTCACATGGCTACGGGGAAAGAAGGATGAACTTGTCATGTGCACTGTACAAAATACAGGGATTACATTTGCAACTGATAGATTCATTTGGTCAAAAAAAAGAAATGTCTCTGAGAGCCCTCGGATGCTTTTACTACACATTTTATAGAATACACACATTTCCAGTCCTCAGTCCACCAACACACGTCTCATCTGTCTTCAGGCTGACAACATAAACCACCATTCATCTACCATCTTCCTTCCAGGCTAGCTTGCGTGTGTATGCAGTTTCAGAGCTGGCATATGTGACTCATGGCTGGTTGCTGAAGGTGCTTAGTGGGGGAGGGAAGATCAAGTAAACTCTCACACACACTAATGCACTTGAGGAGTGTCTGGCGGCAAAGGAGGCCTCCTACAGCGAGTGCAGTTAGCTGTGGCTGTGCTGAATGCTGAGCAGCAATGAACAGAGGGAGGGCAGGCCCAACAGAGACGCCTCTTTCTTGCTTTACTTTCCTTTGTTTAGACATCACACACGTGACTTCACTTCTCCTGCTCCCCAAGTCCCACTCCTCTTCCTTTCTTCTTGCTTTAATCTTCCTCCTCTTTCTTCCTCCTCTCTTTTCATTCATATATTGCATATAAACTTTATCTATATTTCTGAAGATGTGAACATACGGTCTTCTCCAGTGGATGTAATACATCGTTGCATAGACTGGTGTGCTCCTTTATTACCATTAACACTGCTGCTGATTTTACGTTTTACGTCTTTGCCTGAATTCAACAGGGAAGAAAGTAACAAATGACATAACATCAGCTTTTATTTCAACTTAAGACTGAACACATTTTTCATTTCTACAGGTTGTTTTGGATGAGTTGAAATTGAATGGATAAAATAGGGAGTGGTTTTTTAAGGATAACAAGTCTTCACGTGCGGCCAGGTGTATTTTATGAGACCTTTTATCCTCATTTAAAGGAAATATACCTGATATTGTTCTAATCTTTCAAAGAAAAATGGATTCCTAGGGGAACGCTCTTACTGGCTGATCTAAGTTAAGCTAAAAAAATAGCTGCTTTTGCTAACTAAAATGTCCTGAACTCGTACGTATGCACAATCGATGAGTCAATTTTATGGAATTATCCCTTTTACCACATAGTATACCGTGTTGGAACCATTTTTCTTAGGAAGATTAAAATAATATCAGGTCCTTTAAGGACTCTGGGTCTTATGACGTAAAGCAGACAGTATGTCCTGCTTGATTGCTGTCTACCTTCTTCATCCTCTGTCCCCCTCTCTATCCAACCTAAAAGCTCCTGTAATAGTCAGGTGCACTTTAATCCAAAACTGAAAACAGTGAGACTTACATAACTGCCTTAACTGCACATGGTAATAGTCTAACCAAGAATTTTATTTATTTACTACCACTGTATGTGCAGCTGCAATCTAAAATGATAGTTTTAGATGTTTGCACGGACATTTGATGTGGGTGTAGACAACGTGTGAAAGCGTGAAGAGGGAGCCCCCTGCAGTAATCCCGCCCCGTCTCACACGCTGCTTCTCGCCGAGGATAAGATGCCCTGATGGAAACAAACTTTTTCTCGTTCTTGCGGTCTTGAGAACAAGAACAAATTTCTCGCTTCTCATGCAGTATGTATCAAGCTTAAAGCATTCATATTTAGATTTAAACAAAGAATCAAAGTCCATGATAATCATTAAAGCTGTGAATCCACTCGTCTGTAAGCTGATGCTTTCACTCATTTGAGCTCCGTGTCCAGATGACCCTTGTTTTCAGCTAGAGTAAGTCTGAATGCTTCATTGGCTCAGCAGTAATTCTCATACGGATGAAACAACAAGAATTTAGCAGTTAAATAGTCAATGTTCTCCTCAGGAGAGGAAGGAGACCAATGGCGAGCTACAGGAAATGAATGCTGACCAAACATTTATTAGATGACCAGAGAGGTGACGATAAATCTGTTTATTTAGCTGCTTCCAGGTTTGTTATGTAACCACTGTTAGAAATAAAGACCATATAAGGTGATGAAGAGGACATAACAAAAGTCTAGTAATGTGGATTTAACTACTCCTGACCCTTCCCACTGGCCTTTCCTGTCCTTTATTTCAGTTCCTCTTCATCATCTGTCTTCATCAGCTATCTATGAATCACCGGCACAGCCATTATTTAGAGCCTTTCTCCTACTCTAAGTGCCAGGGCGGTAAAGGCTGATTTATGTCTGTTACACGTAACATTTCTGCTGAGCCTCTGTCCTGCATCATCACTGGAAAAGAAACAGTGAAGTCTTTCTTGCGCCATTCAGCAGGTTTTTTTCTGCACAGATGACACAGCCTGAGTCACAAGCTGCTCATAGAAAGGCTGAGTCTGATTCCCCTGCTGCTCCCACAACATGTATGTGTGGACAACACATCAATGCGTAGAGCATCGTGTGTTAGTAGTAGCACAACACGGCCTACTACACTGGAAAAGAGGAAACGCACACAGACACACACACCCTGGTCAGCCTTTCACCTCGGTACCAGCATCCCTCTTGGTTCACTAATTGGCCCATGCTGAAAGGCCTGCTATTCTTCCACCGCTTTCTCCCCACATCCCTCCTTCCTTTCTCCTCCTCTCCCACCCTCCTCCTCCTCCTCTCCTCTTTTTGTTTTCTGCTGTACTGAAGGAGAGGAAGGAAGTGTGTGGAATGGGGTGAGCCCGTCTCCCTTTCTTCTGCCTCTCGCTTCTTGTTTTCCTGCTTCTTTATTTGATGAGTCAAAGTGGAGAGCTGAGGGCCCCTTGATGTACACAGCGAAAGACTGGGGGCCCCCTCTCAGTTTCTCTCAGTAGTGACTGTGGACACGGGGGCCGCCTGAATAACCTTTTTATAGAAAAAAGGGCAAGTAGTGGAAACATCCCAGAGATTAAAAGAGGGTTCGGTGTCATTAGTTTGTTGTTTCTTTCTTTTCTGTCGTCGGTGGATGTGTAAACAGGGTTGGAGCGGGATGATGGGTGGGGGGAGTAAATATATGTGAGGTAAAAACAATCATTTCAGTTGTATTAATGGAGAGGAAACCGATGTGATGGAAACGAACTTTTCTCACTCTGTCCTGTTTCCTCTTGTCTTCTTCAGGACCTCATTGTGGACCAGACCATAGAGAAGGTTTCATTCTGCGCCCCGGACCGTAACTACGACAAGGCCTTCTCCTACATCTGCAGAGACGGAACTACCAGACGGTGGATGTGTCATTGCTTCATGGCTCTAAAAGACTCGGTGAGTGCATAGCTGGACCAAACCTGGCAGCAGCTCCTCGCGTCGGCTTGGAACAGCTTGGAGTAGCATCTCTTCATCAGGCTTTCTGGGGAAAAAAATCCAACTTAACTTATGCTAGAAGCTGAAACCTTTAAAACTTGAAGTTAAAGGCACAGTTTTTAGGAATTGCAGACATTTGATGGTAAAGATGGACACCTATCAAACAAAACATGCTGCAGTTTTAGAGCTTAGAAGGCTCTTAGTTCACACACAGAGTTGATTATTCATTCAGGGACACCGTGGTGAAAACTGGCACAGATTTCACAATCCCAATTTAAATCACATCGACCCCAAAAAATCATAAAAGGAAGGAATCAGGAGGAATCAGAAGCCTCAGCAACGCGTCGTTCATCGGCCTCCTTTTGAAGCACTGATGTATCTGAAAGTACAGTTGTAGCTTGCAGTTGTGATTAAATTTCCCCCTAGGTGCTCCTCGCCAACCCTTTCCAAGCTCAGTGGAAATTGCTGCAACACAGCCAGTGGTGGTGCGCCGTGGTTTCATAAGCTCAGACGGTGGGTTGGATTATTAATGTGGACAGAGGAGAATGGAGCACAGGCCTGCAGGATTAGAAGAGGGGATTAGACAGGAGCCCGTGGGGTTATCTGCCCATCTTTGTCTGTCTGAGTCTGTTTCCACCACACGCTCTTCATATCGCTACATAGTTATATCAGACAGAACCGCCTCTCCTGTTGCTATCATGGCCGCCACTGTGGAGGGAAGCAGCCGAGGCAGGCGCACAGAAGAGACACGAGAGGTTTGGTGGGGAAACAAAGGGAATTAGTTTTTTGTAGCACCAGTGGCATGAACTCATGTTTAATTACATGAAAGATTTACACCCTAATCCTAATAAGCTCGTTTACATAAACATGTGAATTTAATCATCAGTAAGTCACCAAACAAATGACAGCTGGATGTGATCAGTTCTGGTCTTCTGGTTAAGGAAAGGTGCTGCTGGTAGCAGCTGCTGGTTCACAATAGGGATGAAATGAAAAAAGCTGCGAAACAGAGACTTTTCAAACTAAAAGTGTTTTAGCACAAAGAGTAATGAAATTAGTGTTTCTTCTACATAGGACTACATAGGAAAAAGAAAAAGCACTTATCACGTTCTTAGCACTTGACATAACTACATGGACAACCAGCAGTCCACCTGTTCATGCTGTATCCCACTCGGTGATTATATGCTTGTGATGTTCTCTCAAATGTAAGTCGCTTTGGATAAAAGTGTCTGCTAAATGACCGTAGTAGTAGTAGTAGTAGTTGGTGCGTTGTTTATTTTATGATACCAATGCTGCTTGTCAATAAATCTTATATTACTGGAAAGCCTATTTTGACATAGCATCGGTTAGACTATTCCATCTTCTCCCACATTCTGGAGCTGGTCTGCTGGGGTTAGTGTTGTCAGCTGAGAGGACAGAGTTCACTCCCAGATGGGGAGAAATGGGATCGCCTCTGGCTGCAGAATCTCATTTCCATATCTCTGCATTGACTCCATGGATGACAAGCCTTGTTTTTCCCAGTGAGGGGATACAGCCTCATGCATCACACGATTGATGGATGCAACCCACATATACTCAACTCAAAGACACATTTTCCTTGCAAACGTTTCTCCATCTCCGTCTTTCCAACAGTACAAGATTTACTGTCACAAAGCATTTTCACTACAAAGAAATTTTCCACCAAACACTAATTTCCTCACTTTTTGTGCTAACTTTATAAATTTCATATTAAGGATTTATAAGAAATTAGTTAAACTTTGTGTTAGGGTGTGATCAATTTGTTTAAGGAATAAGGAATGAAAGTGAGGTACATACACTTTGCTGTATTTCCACATCTAAACTAGTATGGCTTATTCAATACAGTGTTGTTCAGTGTTGAGATTAGAAAGCTTGAAAAAAGTGAAGTTCTGACTGTGTGGAGCTGCAGAGGACTCTAGCTTGCTCAGTTTTTCCAGCGCTCTTTTTGATTTGTATTTAAGAAATGTAAACAAGCAAACAGGAATATAAGTTGATGCACATTTAGTGGAATGAACACAACCTTGTCAACTGTGTCTGATTAAAGTGTCATGATTTACAAGCTGTTTCCAGCCTGAGCTGGCAAACAATAAACTCATGACTGACCAGTGTTGGATATGATGTCATTTCCCAGATTCTGCATTTTCCCATCGGGGATGTCATTTCCAGTTTGGAAACTTCTTCTTTGAAATACACTCTATAAGCAGTATAACCTGTTCTGTCTCAGGAACCCTAGCCAGCTGATTTTATTCACTGCAAACCAAACTACCAGCTAATACCGTCTCTTTTTCCCGACACAGGGAGGATCCAAAGTTCATGTCAAGCGTATAAATGTTGACATTTTCATTTCCCAGGATGTTGTTATTCCTGCAGAGTTTGATCACACTATTCGGTTGGACTTGTCCGTCACCCATCGTAGGAAAAATAAACAAAGTGATTTGCAACATCAGGGACAAAAAGTCCAGCCACAGTAAAATATTACAGCTCAGATTCTACAAACAAAACACAGCAATTATTAATGTTCCACACACCTGCAAGATGTGCAGTTCAGCAGTGTTTTAGCTGGTTCCTTGTTTGTTTACATCAGGGGGAGAGGCTGAGCCATGCAGTCGGCTGTGCCTTTGCTGCTTGTCTGGAGAGGAAGCAGCGCAGAGAGAAGGAGTGCGGCGTGACGGCCTCATTCGACGCCAGTCGCACTTCATTTGTGCGCGAGGGCTCGTTCCGCATCAACTCGTCTTCCAGCCAGCAGGGCAGCAGCAGCGAGCGGGATGACAAGCTGCAGGATAAGAAGAAAGGTGAGACCTGGTCTCAGAGGACAAACTTTCACATAAACACACTGAATAACGTTGATTTCATCGACATTTCGGTCTACCTCCAGATCAGCCTTCTGTCATCCCAGCCCTTCCACCTGGCACCGCCTCCCCGCCCGAGAGTGCAGCGTCCCCAATGGAGCGCCCGGAACCAGGCGGGCCCCACGCCATCCCTCGCCGCCACGCGCCCATTGAGCAGCTGGTGCGCCAAGGCTCATTCCGAGGATTTCCAGCTCTCAGCCAGAAGAACTCCCCCTTTAAGAGGCAGCTGTCGCTCCGGCTCAACGACCTGCCATCCACTCTGCAACGCAAGACCGACTTCCAGGCCAAGAACCCTGGTGAGTTGAGACTTTTTTGGAGTTGAACTGATATGTTGAAAAATGAAGACACCTACAGACATTCTTCCCGCTATAACCTTTGTTTATTGGCTGTGTCTTTACTGGGATAGAGCACAGAAAAGAGATCTGGAAAGTGAACAATTTTCTCATGTTTGCTTCCTTCTGGTATCTCCAATAAATTATTGCTCCACTTAGTTACAATGTAAATAAATCCTCTTTATTCGTTAATCCTCTCAATGATTCAATTGAGAAGTAAAAATATCGCTAATTCATCTATTCAGATCTGTTTCTTCTCAGCTGTCTGATAAGAAGCATGTTTACTAGCTATGACAGAGGAAAAGCCTCTGTTATGTCATGGGAGTTGACCACATTACCTCACAGATATTATCCGATTAAATTAAGCCATAACAACATTAACAGCATTCATGTGGCTCCTGCATCCAGAGGTGATTGATCTCCTTCATATACACCTCATTTCAAAGTGCCTCTTGGTATTATCAGTTCAGATCTCTCTCTTGTTTATGCAAAAATATTTTTTTAATGGATTCTAGAAACTGCAAATGTCCACATTTATTTTCATTGTTCCAGAGAAGTCAAGGAACATTACTAACCCACTGGCATACAGGAAGCACACGCAGGACTCCATGTTCCTCCTGTGTCACAGTTGTTTTTATGAGCTTTATTACATTTTCCATTTGGCGTCAGTACAGCGTCACTGACCTTTTATCTGGTTGGGTCAGAGCAATCATATTACCGAATAAACCTGCAGCACATCACGGATGCGTTTATGTTCATTTTCTTCCTGTGGACGAGGTGGAAGTCTCCGGTTTAGTCCTGTGTGCCTTTAAAGGAGAGATGGAGGCGAAGTTCTTTCTGACAATTGCCAGTAAGTGAATTAGCCCCGACAGGTTGATGTAAAGACAGAAACAGGCGTAGACACACCCACTCAACGTGGCGCCACAGGATCAGAGTGCTCAGTGGTGAGGCTGATTACAGTCATTAGTAGAGATAAGGGAGAGTCGCTGCAGTGGCTGGGGTACAAAAACCACAATTCTGCAGCCCCTCGCAATCCGCCTCTGATTTTCAGCCCCCTTTCACCAGAGAAGGATCGCATTCGTATCCACTGGTGGCAGATCTGATGGAGTTTGAATCCTGCACAATCACGCCTGCTAACAGAGCAACCGCTGCTACCTTCACTCTCTGGTGACTCTCTGAACAATGTCTGTATTGATTTGTGCGGTCAATCAGCTGTCTTAGTTAGCCGTCAGCAAGTCCTCCGCCGGCCCTTAAACCTGCCACTGCAGCGAGGATAACTCACGCTTACAGCGGCATGAAGTGCCTCTGTACTCTGTGGGTTGTAGACAAGAAAAGGAAAAGGGATGGATCACAGGACTGCAGAACAAAGCGTGGAGAAATCCTTAACGGGAGACTTTTACATGCTTCCAGCGGCTGCAGCATCCTTCAGTGGAATTGAAAGCCTTTAGCAACACAAAACTCCCAGTTGAAAGAAATACATGTTTTAGAAAAGGGGGCTTGAATGGCACAGCAGTGGGCTTCGCCCCACAATGGGCCCATCTGTCGTAAATAACATTCATTTATCCAACTTTAATCCCTCTTCAGCTTCATTTGTGGCGCGCACATGCAAGATTTTGGTGTGTCAGCATGTCTGCGTTATAAAGTGTGAGTTCAGAGTCAAAGGCGATGCCAAATTCTTTTCTTCTGCAAGTGAGCAGAGGAATGACGAGACAAATCTTCTGCCTTTGATGTGTCTTGGGGTTTGAAGGGAGCAACTATGAGACAAAGAACCGAAAGTTGGATATTTCTGCCGTATATCCGTAGTCCGTGCGTGAAAGGTTTAAAGCTGTGCTCCAGGCCAAGGTTGGACAGGAACCTGTTCCCTCTCCGGTCGGTTTTATTCATATTTATTTATGTCTGAGTCGGTTCTGAAACATCTGTATGTCCTCTTCATTAACCTTTGTTCAGATCAGCACAGGACCTAGTTTTGTCCTGAGCAACGTGTGTTTTCATCTGTTCCAGTTTTCTCTGCTTCTCATACTAACTGGGTCTTTTATACCATTGAATGAACTTTTCCCTCCTCTTTCTGTTTCCCTCTTCTCATCCCATTCCACTTCCTTCTTACTCCTTGCCTTTCCCAAAATCTCCCCTCTGTGTCTTCCTTTCTTGCTAGTACCAGAGATGGACATGGGCTTACCGGGCGAAGGTGACAGTAGTATTAATGCCCTCTGCTGCCAGATCAACTCTTCCTTTGCAAAGCCGTCGGATGAGCTCTTCTCCAACCCCTCTATGTCAGCAAACGGACCGCCAACATGCACTGTGCCCCCCGTCCTGCCTCCACCGCCGGCACCCATGCAGGGTAAGAATGACAGAATCAGAGGAGGAGTGAGGACACTTTCTACATCTATTGGGGTTTTTTTTAACTCTCATTTTTCCTCCTTTCTAGCCACTTCATCGTGGGTGCAGCCTGAAGCTTCGCTCAACTCTCCACCCCCGGTTTCCGTGGCAATGCAGAGCGGCCACAAACGCACGCCGTCAGAGGCAGAGAGATGGCTGGAGGAGGTCTCGAAGGCTCTCAGATCCCAACCAACACCCCCTTCAGGCCCCAGTATCCCCACTATTCCCACTATCCCCGGGCCGCCTTCCATGGCCAGTCATCAGATTTCCACCCAGGCGACCATGTCGGCTGCCCCGGTATCCACCGTCCCCATGCCTCTGGGCACTTTGTCCAAACCTCTTATGTCGGGCCCCCATACACTTTCAGGTCAAACCTCGATGCCTCTCCCACCGATGTCCATATCATCTGTTCCTTTAATACCAGGCCCTCCGGTTTCCGGCCCCCCCATGTCTCTTCCATCTATGTCCATCCCCACCATGTCAGGGCCGAGCATGTCCGGAGCGCCAATGCTGCAGGCCTCTCTTCCTGGACCCCCTGGCTCCCTTCCAAGCTCCATGCAGCCATTCCCTCTGGCATTTGATGCCACTCCCGCCCCCGTGGGAATGTTTGCCAGCCAACCTGTCCAACCAGCTTTCATGCCCATGCAGACCTACATGCCGGGCCTGGCCAGCAGTATGACCTATCCCAACACCAGTGTGCCAGTGGTAGGCATCACGCCATCACAAATGGTGGCCAACGTCTTCTGCACGGCCACCGGCTCATCAGGCACAGGTGCCGCCATGGCCTCGGCCACAGGAGGTTCCAAAGTGTGTGCGTTAGGAGCAGTCGGACACCACCATTCCTATCCTGGAGCGCCTGGTGGAGCTGGACACCCTGTAGGTTTCTCCACAGCTACATTCTCCTCCACTCCACCTCTACCCACAGCCATTAATGGTCTCCCACCACACGGCAGCGCCACAATGAGCCTCCAGAACGGGACCTCCAGCTCTGGAGGGAACGGTGGCAGCAGTGGCAGCTGGCCGCCGGAGGGCAGCCAGCTAACAGCCCCGCTGGTCAGCAACTCGCAGGAAGATGAGCGCTTTGAGGCCAAGTGGGCAGCGCTGGAGACAAAACCGGCGCCTCAGCAGGCGGGAAACAAGTCGCCAGCCAGCGCACCCAACCCGTTCTCCAACAATCTGCAAAAGACTTTTGAGATTGAGCTCTGAGCATCACTGGGTCTCCCAAAGCTGTAGCACTAGTTCTAGAGCTGAAGCTGAAGGAAGCCAGGCACTAACTCCAGCTTCTCTGCTTAATGGGATGTGAGTCGTGGGAGTGGGCCGAGCCTCCAACCTGTGGCAGCCGAGCAAATCGCTAAAAGCTCTTATAGGACTCAGTGCTGCGATTATCTTAAATGATTTCTTTTTACGCTCCAACCTGAGACAGAGATGAACTTAGCAATTTGCTGGGCTGCAATCGGAGGATCAGGTCTCTCGATCTCTGAACTTGTTGGACTGAGTCCTTCCTCTCCACCTGACACCTGCCTCTCCTCGTTGCTTTTTCCTGCATGTGCCCCCCTCTGCGATCATTGCAGGGGGGACGCGACTCAGTGGTTTCTTTCTTTAAAAGTGGACTCCTCAGATGCATTCCAATCCCATGAGATGCTTTTGGAAGTTTTGCTTGATTGTTGGTGGCTGTGACCACATCGAACACACGAGGAGAAGCAGGGTTGACTTCATAAACGGACTGATGCTGATCTGAAAGCACAGCGGAAGCTTGAATGCCTGAAAGGACTTTCTGGCAGATTGTAGAGATTTATGGCCAAAATGATTTTATTTATTGTATTTTATTATTTTTTTAACATGTTACATGTACTTAAAGAATCAAAAGTTAAAGCAGTGTTTCAGGAGCATGTTTATTTTTTCTTTATATTCCCCCTCATATTTATTTTTTTGGAAACAAAGAGTAGGGAACAGAGAGTTAACTGGTAAGACTGGGCTGTAGGGGAGGAAAAGCACTGTGGAAATCTGAGTCATGTGACAAGAACCAAATAACCAGGCTGACATGTCAGACCGGTGCATATAGCGGCATGTTTCTCGCCAGCTGAGTCAGTGTGGCATCACTTGGCTTTGTGGCCCGTTTCTGTTGGTAATGCCGAACAACAAGGTCACTGGGGCATGAAAAATCACTTCAGGATAACCAGCACACAGACTGTGGATAATATAGCACACAACAGTCCTTTGGACGCCACACCTAAGGAACTTTAAGAACTCAGTGGAAAAAACACCAACTCTACGACACTGTGCGACTGGTTGAGATCTAATGCACTACATTCCAACATTCATCAGCCCATACTCGTCCTCAGCACAGGATTTAGTCTCATCTCGTACAATATGATTGTGCATTCATGCTACACTCGAGGGTAAAGCTGTGAGTAAAGCAATGAGCTGATTCGAGGAATGACAGAATCGCGATGAGTGAATGTAACACAAAGAGTCAGACAGATTACCAGAGGAAATCGTAACAACGCTTAGCCGGAAGGGAGGAAGGAGAGAGGAGCAGCTGTACGTGAGCGTCTGAAGGCAAGAGCGGAGCCGTATCTTTAAGGAGCAGGAGGGAGGAAGTCTGAAGGAGGGGGCATTAGATAAGACACGATAAGAAAGGACACACAAGTGAGAGGCAGATTGTGTGAAAACACTGAGAACAAAGACACATTCATCACTTAGCGCACAACACCATCTCTGTCTGCTGGCTTCTTCTCTTCTGTTTTTTTTTTTCCCTTTTTTTTCTCAAAGGCTGAGCTGCTTCAGCAGCATATTCCTCAACTTCCAAAACCTCTTCTGACCATGCATTTGATCACTTTGAGAAGAAATATTGCTTATTATATAACTGCAGTGTCAGGAAGATGTTTTCTTACTACGTCCTGATATAGTTTAAATTCCGATAATGTCAACAAAGCTTTCAGCATTTTGAGTTGGGATCTTTTTAGGAAGAATCAGCATTATGACAAGGAAAATTTGTTCATTGTTGAAGGGCTTCCCACAAAGCGTCTGTCTGTCTTATCTAAACTGGAATCTGATCCTGCCGTGAGATTATAGCCTGCTACTCTTACATTTCCTTGAACTTAACTTATTCGATCTCTTCCTGTAGCAGCAAATGGCAGAGAATGGCAGAGAATCCAAATTTATGGACATAATTTACATCACCTCATGTCTTTCTTTCATTTTTAGCCCCCATAAATCAATGTTTCTTCTTCTATGAACAAATCCAGATTGCTTTCTCTCCCTAATTTCTCTCCAAAGTGAGACGGATTCGCTCATGAAACCGATACTTTTGTGTTAATATAAATATATTTTAGCCATTACCTCTTGTTTGCACGCCCTCAAAAAATTATAAATGTAGGTTAATTGTGTTCCGCGTTAAAGCAAACTAAATGACCTCATAAACTTGATTGTAAAAGCATAGTTTAGTGACGGTAACAAAGCAAACCAGTGGAGTTTATTTTTAATCTTTATTTACAGAATTTTTGTATTTAAACCAACATATTTGTATTGTAATTACATTGTACAAAAGATAAATAAAGTAATATAATATTACACTTGCTCCTAGCTGTAACTTATTTATTCCTGTACTTGATCTTTGCTGTGTTAGTCACACATTGATTCTTTGCTCTTTTCATTTCTTCCTCCCAGGCTCTTTTTTTCCTCATGTCTGCTTTCCTAGAGTTTAAAAAGGAAAGCAATGGTACTTTTTTCTCAACTAGAATAAAGTTGTTTAAACAGGATAAAACCCTTAACGTGGTGACTGAAGGTTTACTGGCTTTCTTGTTGTGTGAGATCATGATCACTGTTATGTCTCCTGGCTGAATGCTAAACCCGCTAGATTAAAAAGCTGCAGTTTTTTGCATATTAGCATACAGACTAGAACCAGCAGCCCTGATGGATTTTTTGTCCACTTTAGAGGTGCTAGTAGGGAATTGATGTACCGAATAGATAAATGAATGAATCAAAGCCATGCTAAAATGCCATAGTTTCTTCATTGTGTTTTTAAATGCAATGAGGACTATTACTAATTTTGATAAGATTATTAAAGCTACATTTTTAGAATAGTCAGCAAAATATACTGAGATAGTTTTATTGTTTTTTCTTTTTAAATACAGCCACCAAAACATTGTAATCCATTATTTTCTCTTCTTTGAGGTACAATATGAATAAAAAAAAAATATATATATATATATATATATATATATACATACATATATACATATATGTACACACACA